>PVIC010057655.1:0-10601 GCA_004025085.1 Thryonomys swinderianus
GACTTTATGCTATTCACGTTCTGGTAGTAATTTAACACGTAGGAGAATTGTTTGCAACTTAAAAAAAAAAAATTAGTTACTGACCTGCATGACCACATCAGCTGGAGCATGAGAAATGCAGTATCTTCAGAAAATGCAGAAGAGAGAGAGGAACACCACAAGGTACGAAGGTGAGGTAGATAAGTAGTGTCGCTGTCTGTTCCCTGACACCATCATTTTGTCTAACAATGTAATAATCCCATTAAAATCAGCACCTCTGCCGTAGAACCTCGTCTCCTAACGAAGCGAGCTATGAAAATTCAATTAGAAACAGAAAAAGAAACGCTCACCACAGTACCATGGGTCTTCCTGCCAAGCGATGAAAAAGAAAAGTACATTCATTAAATTATTACACACACACACACACACACACACAGACGAATAAGATTATCTTCAGAATCCATTGGGCGCTTTTTGCAAACATTATTGTTTTACGGTCTGCTTCCTGGATCCAAATATACATTTCAAGAGTGAGTCAAGCCAGGACACTCGGGGCTCTTCATAGCAGTGAGGATAGGTCAGATTAAATTCCTACTTGGAAGGTTGGTGGCTGATAATTGGACTCCTTGGTGATGTCAGGATGCAGGCACAGGATACTAACGTGCTCTGGGGGTCGCTTTCGTGGGCACGCATGACAGGACACACGAGGCTGTGGTATCATGTCAACAACTTTAAAGGCTCTAACAACAGACCACTGATGGGTCCTCTTGTAATTCTCACCCTGTGTCTCAGCAAATCATGGAACAACTGTTTCATTTATTCAGTTACTTACTTATTTTTATTTTTAAATTTTTTTGAGACAGGGTCTCGCTTTGTAGCTCAGGCTGGCCCTGAGCTCACTATGGAGCCCAGGCAAGCCTCGAACTCAGCAATCCTCCTGCCTCAGCCTCCCGAGTGCTGGGATGACAGGCGTGAACCACCACGCCCGGCACTGTAGTGTGTGGTATTGATTGTTAATGGGCGTGAATCACCTGGTATTGTTGTATGTGGTTACTGGGATCGAACTCAGGACCTTGCGCTTGCGAGGCAGGCGCCAGAACCACTGAGCTGAATCTCCGGCCAGAGGACCACACAAATTTCAGCCCTGCCAGGGCAACTTAGCAAGATGCAGTCCTAAAATAAAAAGACACATGCCCTGTAAATAAGTCCATAGGTGTGAGCCAAGTTCATCAAACCGTGCAGACAGGTGGAGGACCTAGGTTATATTTTATATTTTATATCACATCCATGTGGCATGAGATCTTCTTGTATGTTTGCTTTCCAAACCATAAAATGCAAACCTTATTCACAGCCAGGACTGCAGACTCCATTCATCGCGCCTGGAATTTCCACACGGAGCCCAGCTTTCTGAGATGCGCCATTCGAGGAGCGTTTCTTCGTAGAGCAGCTCAGGGCCAGCAAATCTGCATCACGCGCTAGAGGCCCCGAGTGAAGCCCAAAGAGCTGTGAAACAGAAAGAAAAATCACCTTTCCTTTCATCCATGTCTCTGCCCAATGTGTACAAACGGCAACAGGTAGACGATTTGCATTACAGTTTTATTAGACAAGAGAAAAAAAAATGTACCGATAATTGTGCTATGAAAAAAAAAAAGTAGGAAAGATTAAAAAAAGAATTGCCACGCCGGAAAATGGGCTTTACGATACAGATTTGAGGGAGGCAGCTGATAAATAAGAGTCTCCCAGGACAAGTGATCTGAATTTTTATTTTATTATTTAGTTATTTAGTTATTTAGTTATTTAGTTATTTGTTTATTTATTTGTTTGTTTGTTTGTTTATTTATTGAGACAGAGTCTCGCTTTATAGTTCAGGCTGGCCCTGAGCTCACTCTGCAGCCCAGGCAAGCCTGGGACTCAGCAATCCTCCTGCCTCTGCCTCCCCAGTGCTGGAATGACAGCCCTGAGCCACCTCGCCCGGCACTGATCTGCGTTTTTTTCAGCTTACTGTGTGATTGATGGCGATACATTCAGGGTTTCTCTTTCCTTCTGCCTCCTCAGTCCTGACCAGCAACCATCCCATCGAACGATGCTCACCCTAGAATTTCATCCCCGGCCCTGAACGGCCCCCGGGGTGACCATTCCCCATAATGCACTGGGCAGTGCCAACTCTTCCGTTCAGATCACCTCGCTTGGCTGGCATCCCACGCCTTCCCCGAGGGCTTGAAAAACTGTTTCTACTTTGAACAATCGCTGTCAGTGACCCTTATGAACCCTCTCAGAGGGTGGTGACACCGAAAATCTGCCCCCAAGCATGACACGCTTTCCTAGATGTTTCTGTCACCTAAGCCTTTAAGTCTACTAAGAAGATGTGGTTTTTTAAAAAAAATAATAATAAAGTGGAGTATTACTCTGCCATAAAGAATGATGAGATTTGCCGGGTGTGGTGGCTCATGCCTGTCATCGCAACACTAGGGAGGCAGAGGCAGGAGGGTTTCTGAGTTCGAGGCTTGCCTGGGCTACATAGCAAGCTCAGGGCCAGCCTGAACTACAAAGGGAGACCCTGTCTCAAAAAAAAAGAAAAGAAAAAATGCCAGGCGTGGTGGCTCACGCGTATAATCCCAGCACTCAGGAGGCAGAAACAGAAGGATTGCTGAGTTCGAGGCTTGCCTGGGCTACATAGTGAGCTCAGGGCCAGCCTGAGCTACAAAGTGAGATCCTGTCTCAAAAAAAAAAAAAAAGAATGACAACATTGAATCATTTATACTCAAGTGGACGTACCTTCAGGACATATTCATAAGTAAAATAAATAGATCACACATGTACACATATAGTATATTTTCTTTGATATGAGATACTGAAGCTATAAATGGGTTCTAGAGTGCATGATTGATATTGTGAAATAGTAAATATTCAAAGGGTCATGGGGCTTAGGGGTAAAAAAATGAAGAAAGGCCAGGCGTGGTGGCTCACGCCTGTCATCCCAGCACTCGGGAGGCAGAGACAGGAGGACTGCTGAGTTCCAGGCTTGCCTGGGCTGCATACTGAGCTCAGGGCCAGCCTGGACTACAAAGCGAGACCCTGTCTCACAAAAATGAAGAAAGAAAAAAAAATTGACGGTAAAAAAGAAAGAAAACAATGCTTGTGTAAATAAGGCTGGGGGGAGGTAGGTTTGCAGAGCGGAGGGGGAAAATGAGAATTAATTTGTGTCATACACTGGTACAGATTCTCAGTGTGGGGTGCAATCAGGATGTGTATATAGAAAGTACCAATAAAATGTACCAATAAAAATAAAAAGCTAGGGGATATGGACCCCATTTTTAATTAATTTATTTTTTCACAAGGAAATTGTATCCTTTAATGCTGCACGACTGAAGCGTGGGTTGTGTCTGAAAGGCGCCCCCTTTCCCAGTGCTGGCGTGCCACCCAGAATAGAAAGATTCACTGTCGGGGGGTGGTACCTGCACCCCTGGTGTCGTGGGCCTTAGATTCTTTGGCCGGCTGCACGAAGCGTTTTTGCTCTGCAGGTGTGAACGGGGCGTTTGGCACAGGGACGCCTCTCCGTGCTCTGTAAGGTCGTCCACGAAGGAGCCACACTTTTCTCCCGTCTACCGCAAAACTACCCTCCGCCAGAACGCATGACTGTTAACACCTGAGGGCAGCTCTGGGAAAGGTTTCTCCTTGTTTCGTTTTGTTTTGTTTTGCATTCTGTGGTTGAAATTTAAGAGACAAGCGGAGGGGGAAATGCCCACGTACACAAAGCATTCATGATGTCATCCAGCGGTTACAATTTTTTTTTTTTTTTTTTTGAGACAGGGTCTCGCTTTGCAGTTCAGCTGGCCCTGAGCTCAGTATGTAGCCCAGGCAAGACTGGCACTCACAGAAACCCTCCTGCCTCTGCCTCCCGAGTGCTGGGATGACAGGCGTGAGCCACCACGCCCGGCTCTGTGGTATGCGCTATTGATGGCTGGTGGGCGTGAGTCTCCACGCCCAGCATTATATGTGGTCACCGGGGATCGAACTCAGGACCTTGCGCTTGCGAGGCAGGCCCAGAACCACTGAGCTAAATCTCCGGCCCAGGTTACAAAATTTTTAAATCCACTTCTTCTCAGAGTCTTTTCTCTAGTTCAATTCCTCCAGTGTGACTGTGACTTGTTTGCTTCATGCTGTCCTCATCAAATCAAAAGTTTTCTAAAAGATGTCACACGCTCCGTTGGAAAGTTGTTTATCATGAGGAAAAAAAAGAAAAAGAAGAAGAAGAGGATGATGAACCCAGATCGGTTCACCCTTGTCTTAATGCCGTGGCAAAATGGAGCCTGACTTAATGGCAAACCAAATTGATCGTTCAATTTCAAGGTCCAACAAAACCATTCCAGGGAGCTTTCTATTCAGATAACTGCGGACCTATTAGGATGCCCCGTCTGCTTCTCTAAAAGGGAAAAAAGAAAAACTCCAATCTCTGACTTAACCAGGTAAAAACAACAACAGAACCAACCGGTGCCCTTTCTTTGATTTCAGGGATGAGTCCACATCGTCTTTTATGATCACCTTTCTTTCGCTGCTCACGTATTTGTTTTAGACGGAAGAGAACTTGGTTATTTCAACGCGTGCTTTCGTGAGGAAACATACCGGGAGGTGAGGATCAGAGACATAATTCTGTCTTTTTGGTCTCATTTTCCAAATGGAAGTTGTTTATTAACACCCCCCCCCTTTTTTTGAGACAGGTTCTCGATGTGTAATTCAGGCAGGCCCTGAGCTCACTGTGTAGCCCAGGCAAGACTGGCACTCACAGAAACCCTCCTGCCTCTGCCTCCTGAGTGCTGGGTTAACAGGCACAAGGCACCACACTCAGCACTTTATTAACCCTTTTGACAAACATTGCTGTACCATATTGTATTGCCATACTATATATACAATTATATATACTATACATATTATGTATTGTATTGCCATATTTTATTATATATATTATATTGCCATGTTATATGTATTATATATGCTGTACTGCCATATTATATATATAATATATACTATATATATTATATATTGTATTGCCATACTATATATATTATACATACTTATTTATTATATATTCTATTGTCATATGTTATTATATATAGTATATTACCATGTTATATGTATTATATATGTTGTATTGCCATATTATATATATTATATACTATGTATTATATATTATATTGCTATATTATATTGTATATATTGTATTGCCATGTTTTTATATATATTATGTATTATATTGCTATACTATATATTATATATTATATTGCCATACTATAAATATGTCATATATATTGTATTGCCATCATACACACACACACATATATGTAAAGCAAATTCCTGTTTGTAAGTCAGAGTTGTTCCTGTGTCCCACAAGGTCAGTCTTACACAACTTTGACACAAATATACAAGATCAAGCGGAACCCTCACACACACACACACACACACTCACACCCCCACCTGTGCTGCACTCCAGTGCACAACCGTGACCGTGTGTCACAGACACATGAGCTACTTGCGGGGCTTGTCCTCACGCGTGAAAGCTCCTAA
Organism: Thryonomys swinderianus; assembly: GCA_004025085.1. Taxonomy (NCBI): domain Eukaryota; kingdom Metazoa; phylum Chordata; class Mammalia; order Rodentia; family Thryonomyidae; genus Thryonomys; species Thryonomys swinderianus. The sequence goes on from PVIC010057655.1 coordinate 5,542, forward strand.
TGTGAAGTCTGCACATGTGTCTGAAACTTCGAAACTGGCCTGTTCCTAAGCAGGGGACTGAGCCTAGCGGAGACATGGAAGCACTCAGACAGATCTGTAGACATTACATTGAAGTCTGTTTCTGGTGAATGTTCCGGGGTTTTTTTGTTTTTGTTTTTTTTTGTTTTTTTTTGAGACTGGGTCTCGCTTTGTAGTCCAGGCTGGCTCTGAGCTCACTATGTAGCCCAGGCAAGCCTGGAACTCAGCAACCCTCCTGCCTCTGCCTCCCGAGTGCTGGGATGACAGGCGTGAGCCACCACACCCGGCTCTGTGGTATGTGGTATTGATGGCTGGTGGGCGTGAGTCTCCACGCCCAGCACTGTATGTGGTTACCGGGATCGAACTCAGGACCTTGTGCTTGTGAGGCAGGCGCCAGAACCACTGAGCTAAATCTCCAGCCCTTCTTTTTTTTTTTGTGAGACAGGGTCTCGCTTTGTAGTCCAGGCTGGCTCTGAGCTCACTATGTAGCCTAGGCGAGCTTCGAACTCAGCAACCCTCCTGCCTCTGCCTCCCGAATGCTGGGATGACAGGCGGGAGCCACCACGCCCGGCGAATGTTCAGTTTTTTGACGGTTTTCTTCAAGCAGCTTCTTCCCTTCTTGGTTCTGATACTTCCTCGGCACAGGTGAGACTTGGAATAAGAATCCGAGGTCAGAGGCCTCCAATTCCACCCGAGAGGTAGCGACAAATACGGTCGAGAAAATGGAATTTTCCCCAACTAAAGCCATTCCAGCAGAGACACAATTTCCTGAAGAGAAAATGCATTTTAACGTCCATGTAGCTGCATGCAAGAAATCAACTCCCTACATGTCTATAGTTTAACCAACTGTTTCTTTGTCTTTGTTTCTTCCCCGTAAAATGAATTATCCATCCACTCCCCTTATTCAAATCTAAGCACTGCATCTTAGAAGCAGGAGCAGGTGATACTTGAACAAATGCTACATAAGAAATCCGGGGTCACCACGTAAACTCCTGAGAAAAGGTGAGATAGATATTTCAAATCTTCTAACAACAACAACAGACCACAAAAACCTTTTATAAAATCCACAGAACAAACGTGGCTCTGATAATAGCTTCACTGCGATGTGAGCTTATGATTATCAAAAAACAATCTGGTCAACTTCGCTTTAAGGGACACAGCACAACATGTTTTCTTGATGACTTTATTTGAGTCATTTTTGGTGGGCCCGATTCAGTGTGAGTTGGGGATAAATGTGGTTTCTCCATTTCCTTTATCAGATCCTGGTGGTGAGTAGCTGTCATTCTGATCACTGGTATCAGTGGTTTTCATACGCCAAGAACACACAATGCACATATTTTGTTTATTGCCCATTTGGTGGAAGTAAGTTTCTTTAAAAAAAAATGAATTTTTATGTAAGACAACTCAATATGACAAAGAAAATATAAAAGTCGTTTGATGGGAGAACAGTTTTTCATAGACAAAAGTTATTAGAGAATTGCAATGGAAAACAGACCGTGTATCATGATCCTATAAGAATATATATATTTTTTCATCAGTTTATCTCTCCTAATAAGACTGTACCTTTTTTTTTAAGGCATAAAATAATCTTAAGTATTCTCCGTGTATCTCACATTCTCTACAGTTCTGAACGATTTCTTGTTGCCTCACAATATTTATTACTCTCTTTGGTCCTTATTTTCACACCAGAGAGACAATGAGATATTTACATATGTGTTTGATTTATTTTACTTAAGAGTATGATATCCAGGTGCACCCGTTTACCTAGAAATGTCTCAAGTTTATCCTTCTTTATGGCTGCATGGTAAAAACTCCTTAAGCAAGTTAAGACATCTTTTAAATATGCTAATTAGAGTAAATGAAAAAAGCATAAACATATGTATTAACATATTATCTAAAAACTTTGAAATATAATGCCATCACCAATCTTTTGACCTAAATATTCTATTTGGAGACCCTTTCCTAAGACCTAAATTTCTTTTACAGTCTTCTCACTTTGATCCCAGATCTTAAGAACCAAACCCTGTCTCTTTTGAAGAGGATAGTTGCCAGCATTCTAAGCAAAACCCAACCATTTTTAATTTGCATTTCCCTTCGAAGTTTTGAAAGGTTCAATTTTCAACTGTTACTACAGGTGTAAATACTAAAAGTAGGTCCGTGACATACTTGATGTCTTTAAAAAGGTTCAGAGCCCATATTGTGAAGTTTCTCTTATATAAGAAACCAAAGCTATAAATAAAAATGAAATAGTAGGGAATAAAAAACAGGCAGATAGATCTTTTGAAAAAGGGAGATAGAGCAAGAGGGAATGTCATCATTACGTTGAAGAAACATGTACTGGGCAAACATTAAAAATTGAAAGACAAGAAAATAACGGCAGATTCATCTTTGGAAAACAGGTTAGAAAACTTTTCATTAGCTGGTTACAGGAAGTTCAGGATTTTCCATAAATTAATAAGCTCAATAAGCTCAACAGAAGAAGATGACTTTAAGAAATCTCAACTGTAAACTATCCATAGGGTTTGTATGTGCAGACTGGATTTTTTTTTTTTGAGACAGGGTCTCGCTTTGTAGCTCAGGCTGGCCCTGAGCTCACTATGGAGCCCAAGCAAGCCTTGAACTCAGCAACCCTCCTGCCTCTGCCTCCTGAGCGCTGGGATCACAGGAGTGAGCCACAACACCCAGCTGGATTTTTTTTTTTGTAATTCACATCTTTTTCAAATAGGGATGGAATTTTCTTGGTCTGCTCCCTCGGGAGGGCACTAAGATTATATTATGTAGCATTTGAATGGTGTTAAGTATTAGCAGTCACGTGGACATGATTTAAAGTATATTGATGTTGTGCTTAAGTTAGATGCAAGTAATACCTCAAGTTAAAGACTCCACACAGACACGTTCTAACCCTAAGTGCTGCAGTGCTTCTCTATAGGTACCAGGAATCGAACTCGGGGCCTTATTGGGCTCCCTGTCTGGCTCTCCTCAATAGTTCCTGGGAGATGATCTTTCACTCCTCGTGAGACTGGCTAGCTGCCCTGATGCTATCTTGCACCCTGGTTAAAAATCTCTGACTCTTCCTAGCTCCATAAATTGTCTCAATTTATACTATTATTGATTTTATATCATTTAAATACTTTCAAATGTCAAAGCTGTCACTCAAGCTTAATGGCTCTCTCTTAAATATGGTCTACAAGAGTCCACACTTTCAGCTCATCTGTACAGTTACTGATGGGTGGACGCGTAGTCGGGTGGATCACAAAGAGAGGAAAAGCAGCTGTTGGGTTTTCAGCAGATTAAGGGGTGGGAATTCCTCCAAAAGCAGCTCTTCTGGATTATGACAAGTAGGAGGCGCAGGAGTGGGTTGACCAGAGGTAATCTGAAGGATCTATCCTTGCAGATCTTGCAGGGAAGGTGAAGCTATACTAAGAAGGTACTACACAGATCATTGCAATACGTGAGGTATGTGGAATTAAGTGCCTGTGAACGGATACAGCAATTGCATATTGTCTAAGGAAGAAGAGAGTGCTGGCAGTTCCGTCAAAAGATGAATGAAGCCGGGCGTGGTGGCTCACGCCTGTCATCCCAGCACTTGGGAGGCAGAGGCAGGAGGGTTGTTGAGTTCCAGGCTGCCTGGGCTACATGGTGAGCTCAGGGCCAGCCTGAACTACAAAGCGAGACCCTGTCTCAAAAAAAAAAAAAAAAGATGAATGAATAATAAAAAGCTTATATCTAGCAGGGCCTGGTGAAAAAGCTCTTTAATCTCAGCACTTGCCATCCTCCTGGGTATAAAGTAGGAGGATTACAAGTTTAAGACCAACCTAGAAAACTCAGGAAGAACTTGTCTCAAAAGAAGAAGATGGCTAGAAACTCAGCTCAGTATCAGGGTCCTGCATTCCGTCCCCGATACTGCAAAACTCCGTGGTAGACATAAGCGATGGAATTTATTTGGCCTTAGAACAAGGAGATTCAAAATCTGTAGCAACACAATAAGCCCGGCGGAAAGGAGGTTCGATGCAAACGTCTACACACAGAAAGATATATACAGCACAAATGGACTCACGTGATGAATCTAAATAAGTTTGGTTGATAAAACTAAAGGCTAGGAATAGTGCTTCCCGTAGTGTGCCAGGAATAACTAGGAGGAATGCATGGGGAAAGATACCGGGTAGGAAGATCACCCTCAGAGGAAAGAAGATGCAGCATTCTGTATCATAAATCTTCTCTATTTCATAATCCTCCACTGCGCATTTCAAAATAGAAGGAATTTGAACCAGGTCCACGTGAAGAAATAATCCATGTGTGTGATCAAAACTAAGTGACTACAAACTTGGAAAAGTTCTAGAAGTTTTCAGAGGCTAATCAAAAAACACAGTGTGGGGCTGGAGATTTAGCTCCGTGGTTCCGGCCCCTGCCTAGCAAGCGCACGGTCGCTGGTTCGATCCTGGTGACCACATACAACAATACCAGGTGTGCTGGTTCACACCCACCAGCAATCAGTAGCACAGGCCACAGTGCTGGGTGGCTCACGCCTGTGATCACAGCACTCGGGAGGCAGAAGCAGGAGGATTGCTGAGTTCGAGACTTGCCTGGGCTACAAAGTGAGATCAGGACCAGCCTCAACTACAAAGCAAGACCCTGTCTCCAAAAAACAAAACAAAACACACCATGTGTTTACATTTTTTGAAGTGACAGTAAAAGACACAGTGCTAGTAGCCCACCCCCATCTTTGTTTCAGACACATTTAATTTAGCCCATTGTTCTAGCCGCTTCCTGCAGCAGATATAAAGAAGTCTTCTTTCAGGAACATCTTTACAAGACGTGATTTAAAAAAAAAAAAAATTTACCAAATGCTCCTGCTAAACACTACCTGTCACTCTGGGGTCGATGAGGACCATTCACATTCTGAACAGCCCTTGATCTACAGATCATTTTTTGTGTTTTTAATGGTCCAGCCTCGGAACAAATACTCCTTTGTTTTTTTGGCATTCTGGGTGGCATGCCAGCACTGGGAAAGGGAGAAGGACAAAGAGGAGGAGAAGGAGAAG
>PVIC010057656.1:0-10573 GCA_004025085.1 Thryonomys swinderianus
CCCCCTAAACACATGTTTTGTTTCCCTTTTTTGTTACCATCACATTTTTCTTTACCTCTCATTGCTCACTCCTCCACATTTCCCTTTGAATATTTTCCATTCTACAACATCCATCATACATTCTAGAACTCATTAATATCTTCAGTTTCTCATACCAGAGAACAGAGATGATATTTACACATCTGTGACCTATTTATTTCACTTGTGAGTATATCCTGAAGGTACGTCCATTGGCGTATAAATGATTCAAATTTATCATTCCTTAAAGCAAAGCAATACTTCATTTTCTAGAAAAAAACACTTCTTCTTTATCCAGTTTCTAGTTGATGGGCAGTTGGGTTGTTTCTAAGATTGATCTATCACAAACTGAGCTGCTATGAACATGTGTGCACATATGTCACTATGATGTGATTCTTTTAATTCTTTTGTGTATATTCCTAGCAGGGCAATAGCAGGGTCAAACGGGGCCTCTAATACTATTTGTATCTTTTTTTTTTTTTTTCCTGAGGTACCAGGGATTGAAGTCAGGCCCTTGTTCTTTCAAGGTAGGCTCATTGCTACTTGAGCTAAATCACTAGCCCAGAGACTACTATTTTTTTAAACAAAGTCTCTCTGTAGTTTAGTTAAATGTAAAGATCTAGAAAGAAGTAATAAATCAGATAAGGGGAGAGGACAAACCCAGACACAGCCCCAAGAGCTATTTCATGCCGTAGTGATGGAATGATGTTATGAGAGCTCTCTTGCCAATTATCCAGGTCATTGAATCTACTCGAGAATATGGCCATGTGCTTCTATGTGGAGTCATCAGGTCCAAAGATAAACATTATTTATTTTGAGGCTACTTGTCTGATATATCAACACAACATCACCTGATCTTTTTTCAGCATTAGATTTTTTGTGAAGGGAGTGGTGGTTAACAACAATTATTTCATATTTGTTTTTAAGATAAAAGCAAGGCAGTGTTTCCAAATGCATAGAGAAGGCCCAACATCGATTTGTGATTTGGGACATTATTTGATACCTTAAATGTGCAATTTTAATGAATGATTTTCTGACTCAATGTAGCCATCCTTTTCATAACTTTCTCCTGCGACCTCCTATCCATATATCCTCCCAATTCTACTAGATCTCTTTAGCTCAATAAAATCCTTTTCCAGTGCAGAGATCTCAAGCTACAAAGGGCCACCTCAGATTCACTATGGTTTTTGTGAATCCTAAAAAGATGATCAGATGTGGATGTGTCAGGTTCAGTCACCAGAGATTTCATTTTAGAAGCATGGAAAAAAGTGATAAATGTCAAAATGTTTTAGTGCCAATGTCATTATTCCCTCCAGCTTAAGGAGACAGATGCTTTCAGAATTCAGCAGCACCAATCCTGCCACTTTTCCAGTGCTACCTACTGACTTTTGACTCAGACATGGGAAATAATAATCATCTAAAATTTGTAGTTCTACAGTTTCTTGAAAGATCACAGTAAAGCAAGATAAGGCTTAGGTTGCATCATCACCCAGTAACTGGAGAGAGACAACATCCTAATTATTTATTCTGCTGCATTAATGGTTCTAAAAACAGATACATTTGAGAAACTGTCAATAGCTACACCAGCCACAGGAATGAAAGGTTTAACTGTGATGACTTTTTCTTTTCATCTAATCTTTGTGACTTTATTATGGAATTCCTTTTTGTTAAAATAATTTTGTATTTCTCAGTGCAAGATGATATCACTAAGTCACTATACAAAGCATCATCTTCAAACTCCTTTTAATCACATTTCTCTGAGTTCTTCACTCATCTAACTACACTATCTGGTTCTGAATTCTCCTCTCCTTCCTCCTTAGATATGTCCCAGCATCTTTCTTCACTTAGGCCCATACCTTGCACCTAATCTACTCAGGTATGTTTATGAAGATTTCTTTAATAAATAAGAATATGTCCTTAATAGAACTTATGATGACTATGCTGATTTCATTAAAAGCCATTGTCTTTAGTAGAACCTTAATTTCTGATGGTGAAGGCTTCAGAGGATGTTTAAATTCACTGCATCTTCATTGCCTAGCGCTTAGCATTACCTGTGAATAAATATGACTATCCATCTGTTCCCACCCTCTGTATTCCACAGGGAGAATAACAATTATCTTATGTGGTATTATAAATGGCATAGTTTATTATGTGCCAAACTCATGTAGTCTTTTCTTTAGGGCACAGTAATTACAAAATGAACATGTGAAGCCTGGATTTCAATCCTGTTTTAATTGCTTGGCATACCGTGTCTCAGACAACTAAACATGCCATCAAGTGTTCAGTATACTCTTCTCAATAATGGACTAATATAATGAATATTAATTGAAGCATATAATTTTATAAAACATGTTAATAGACAAATAAATTATATAATACTGATACATACAGGCAGTCAAGTAATAGATTTCTGAAATTATCAGTTTCCTTAATAATCTCATTGATGAATAATCTGATAAATTCTTTTTTTTTTTTTTTTTTTTTTTGCTTTTTGGAGACAGGGTCTCGCTTTGTAGTTCAGGCTGGCCCTGATCTCACTATGGTGCCCAGGCAAGCTGCTGTGAACTCAGCAATCCTCCTGTCTCTGCCTCCCAAGTGCTGGGATTACAGGCGTGAGCCACCACGCCCAGCATTAATCTGATAAATTCTATTTAGACTATATAGTAACACAAAGTCTCTGACACAATAATTTTATAATATAGCAAAATAAAAACATATAATGTGATGGAATAAAAATAAATGCAATGTACTATGGAAAATAAAATAAAATTAAAGATCTTTCACTTAGTAACTTAGTGAGACATGTCTCAAAATTTTGAAAGACTAGAGAGAGTTTAGCTCAATGTGAAGGCACTATATTTCAGTCCCAGTATTACAAAACCAAACAAACAATGCACACAAACAATCCCCTATTCTTTCATGAGGCTGTCTCATGAACTGTTATCTTTCATGTAAAGGCTTTTAAAGTAAATATTCTACCTTGAAATGTGACACATAGAGTCAATGAAAGTGGGCAGCTCAGGCAATCTTTACAAAGGGGAATTTTGTCTATAATGACAACCAATATGCAAAAAAGTAGAACTCCCCATTAGCACTATAAAAATCTCCCTCATCTGTAACCTGCAATATGACTTCTATTTCATGATGGAATTGAATAGCATGGGATGTTTTTCCTCTGCTTTCCTTCATTGATAACTGTGTTTCTGTGATTAATTCACATTTTTAATGTGGTAGTGTGTTCGTTAATAGTGATGAATACTTATTTTATCTTATGCTTATTATATTGAACATTTGACATTTGTGTTGTTTCAAGTTTTACTTATTATGAGTAGTCTGTAATGAACACTTATCTATGTGACTTTATCACACATTTGTATTTCTTCTGAAGAATCACAACCACTCATTCAGGTGTGATTAACACTGTAAACTCTTCAGAGCATTTGTACTGATTCCTATCAGTTGGACATGAGACTTATAGATGTTCTGATACTTGGTATCACTTAGTATATTTCATATCACTTTCATCTGTCTCCCTTTAATAAGCCTTTGTTTCATGAAAGATTTTATGTTTAACTTTGAGAAGAATTGATTGACTGGGTACTTGTTTTAGTCATTTGAAGTGCAGATGTTGATTTCTCAGGACACGATTCTAATTTGAAACAAGACTTACCATGACCTACATTGTTATTCATATTTTTCAGATAGCTTCAGAAATCAATGTTTTCATACTTAAGCATATTTATCCATTACAATATGTTGTACTTTTGGATTTAGAAATTGTAATCAGGAATAATTTGAAACAAAAGGAAGAATATTATTTCTATGTCCCCAGCGGTGAGTCTGTCACCCCTGAGGTAGAAATGATAGGCGTATAGGCGAACGATGCAAATCGGCTGCTGGGCCACTTTATATGCGAGGCGTTTACTGAGATATCAAAAGGTGGAAAATATAATGCGCCTACAAAATTTCTTGTTGAATTAATGCCCCGGTGAGTTCTTGTGAAATACTGCATTTGTATCTTAGCAAAAACAAGAAGCAGTAAAGCATCATACTTATTAGGATCCAATTTACCACAGCAGCAGTGAAGTGCTTCAGTTTCTCCCAGTGGTGATGGGAAGAGAAAGGTAGGGACAGAGAGATTTAAATTAAATTCATAGTGCAGTGCACACTCGGAATTCAATATTGACAGCTCTAATTACACCTACCTTACTATCACAGGTTCATTAAATGAAAGTAAGGGATGAAAAAATATGCTACACATTTATTAAAACTATGCTCCATCTTCTTCCTGCTGAGAGCTCATCTGTCTCTGATTTGATGAATTAATGATGGAGATGTTTGCGATTTTAAAAAAGTAACATTCTTTCTTTTTAACATGTATAGATACACAAATATGCAAACTAGAGTGAGACAACATTTTATATCCAGATATGTCATTGAAACGTAATCAGTGCAAAATATGTCATGATGGACATCTACTAAAGTTTGCTTGAAGTACCATGAGATAACCAGCATAAGAATAATCCATTAGCCTTCTAACCCCTAAACAAGACTAAATGATAATTGTTGATAAAATTATTTGTACAAATTACATTTTATATAATAAAATTATTAACAAATAATTGCTGATACAATTATTAACACAAAATATATTTACTCATCTTGAATTGCAAACTTAAAAACATATCTTGAAAACCAGGCTATTTTTGTCTCTATGAATGTAAGAAATCTACATACAACTCTTCAGCCTTGCAATTAACATGAACTGTATGGAAAATGTTTACCAAATTTCTAAAGTTTCTGCTGATATGAATATTTTGGTATACTCATCTCTAAGCAGAAAAGTAGATCTTACTGGTAACAACCATAATTGTAGTTGTAGAATTATGAGAAATTAAATTAGTGATAAAACCCACACTTTTTAGAGTTAAAAATGAAACAGATTTGTTTTCTCCTTACTATTTCTATTATATCACTAATTAATCAAAATGAGAGATGTGTGAAATTGGCCAGTGATTCTAAAAAAAAAAATGAGTATTTTAAATTGAGAAACAGTTTAGAATGTTAATTAATATAGAAATACCCTCATCAATTTCTGTGGTTCTACTCTTAACAAAAATAATTTTATGTGACAAATACATGCTTTTTATGTAAAGAGCTCAACTGAAAATTGGTATAAATATAAATTTAAAACAATTATTTAGATAGTTTTATTAGATGTCTGACACAAGGTATTTTATAGGCTTTCTAAAGATAAATTCAGTGGCCGTAATAGTAGAATCTAAAATTGTACCTTAGCTTTACAGTATTGTTTATTAGAATTCTTGTCTAAAGATCACTGTTTTAATTTTTCTCTTTCAAATTAAGATGACTGAAGTGTAAAGGTGATCTCTAAATGTGTATGTATGTGAAGATGTACATGTGTTCATATGAAGAAAAAGTAAGATACTAAATTTTTAAAATTTTTGCCTTATTCTAGTGCAATAAAGGTACTAGAAATTTTACACAGTACCAAACTCCAAAAACTTTCTATAAGACTTTTAAAATGGCTCTTAGTCAGTATGAATCATTATTCCTGATGCTAAGTAAATAAGAACTTGTAAAATGACATTTGTTTATGACAGTTGTGGTAGCCTTTTCATGGCTAAATAATATGGTTTAACTCTGAAATTGGATCTACCCATATGGCAGCATAATTCAGTGAAAAAAAATCCATATATAGCTACTGGGAGATGTCAGCCAGTGGGATCTAAATATCTGAAAAAAAAATATGGCTTCTCTAATACAGGGCAAGTAGAAGATCTTAGAGTGTTCAAAAATACCCCCAAATATAAATTTTCTTGAAATTCATTTATTAAATCCATTTATTAACTCATTCAGTATTGCTAAAGAATCATCTCTTTGCCAGTCATAATACCTGGTGGCAGGTTTGAAGCACTGAAGAATACCTTGAAACCTCTGCCTTCCCAGAACTTTAGAGGAAGATATATTATTAAGTTTGTACTTCTGAACAAATTTATTCATTCATTCATTCATTCATTCATTCATTTGAGACAGGGTCTCGCTTTGTAATTCAGGCTGGCTCTGAGCTCACTATGTAGTCCAGGCAAGCCTGGAACTCAGCAATTCTCCTGCCTCTGCCTCCGGAGTGCTAGGATTACAGTTGTGAGCCACCACACCCGGCACTGTGGTATGCGGTATTGATTATTGGTGGGTGTGAGTTACCACGCCCAGCATTGTATGTGGTTACCAGGGATTGAACTCAGGACCTTGCGCTTGAGAGGCAGGCGCTGGAACCACTGAGCTAACCATCTGGCCCTGAACAAATTTCAATAATTTTTTTTAGTAAAGGAAATAGCTTAGAGTACCCATATTGCAGGAGACATGATACATATAAATGATTAGAGAATACTTCTTAGAAGATATAACCTTTCAACTGAGAAATGAAAATGGCATAGGGGGCAGCCAGGCCAAAAGGAGAAAAAGACCATTTCAGATGAAAGGAAATCAGGTAAATAAATACTAGATGGTAAGAGAGACTACGGAAAACTTGAAGAAATAAGGTTAGTAGAAATGTGTACAATCCTAGATGAAAAGAGACAAGATTAACACTTTAGAACAACAGTGAGAAATCTTAGCTGGCATATGGTAGGTACTCATTTGGCCCGTACAGCTGCAAATATCAGAAAAGAATTTAACATACTTGATTTGAAAGAAAAGCATGATATAAGGTGTAGAGGAGCCCCACGATTTGAGATGAGCCCAGGCAAATGTGCTGCAATGAGAGGAGGGGAGCCTTCCAGGTGAGAAATACTAACTACAACACAGAAGGGCTAACAATTTATCTTAACTTTCAGCATTTTTAGTTACCACCTTCCTTGTGCGTCCTCACGATTGCCACAACACCCACGATGTGCTTTTACCTTCTCGCCAGATAGTTTTTGACAAACACGACCTATCAACAGGTTTAGTACTTCCAGAGCAGTAAAAACAACATGAATGAAAATTTGGAATACTTAGTGTTTTTACTCATCTTTGAGGATTCTACATTTTTTTTCTGATTGCTTCTCTTACCAGACATGTGAAATAAGAGTTTGTAAAGCCAAATTAAAATTTGACAAATACATATATTTGCTTAGTTTTCACTTTGCTACAGTGTAGGCACATTACCTTTTTAAATGAGGTTTTTATGCATGGTATTATATTTTAAATATTTAATTCTGTTGTATTGTTGAACTTTTTCTTATTTTGACTAAATGTTTTTACTTACAATATAAAAGAAGAGAGGTTTAGATTGGTTTGTGGTTTACACTCCACAGCTGACCAGCTATAAGCAGAGATATCATGGTAGGTTGATATAACAGAGCAACTTAGTTCACAGTACCCAGAAAGTAGAGCAGGAGACCAGAGCGAGAGAGTGGGGTAGAAAGCATATGTAGCATACAAGGCCATTAATCTGTGACCCATCTGGATATATCCAGAATTATGCAGTATTAATCTGCAAATTGTTTCTTTATCCAGTCAAGGTGATATACCATGATTAATTGTAACAAGCTACCTCTTGTCAGTGTGACAATGAGACACATCTCCTTAAAACATACTTAGTCTCCAAATAAAGACAAAGCAAGCTCACAATTCTATTTAACATGGACAAGTATTCTGCATATAATGGCAAACATACAAACCCACTCCTGAGACTGAACAGTTCCAGTATTTTTCAAAAGCCCAAGTCAAAATCTATTTTGAGAGTCAGAGCAAACTCTAAGGGATGTGACTCTGTCACAACTTTTTCAAAAAGTTCTATATTCAGAAATACCATGCTCGGTATAAAAGGTGTGGCTGCCAGGAGGAACCATAGTTAGGCCCTTACAGGTCATGGGTACAGTGACCTCAGAATGCCTAGTTACCTGAGCTTAATGAAACGAATCTTGGGGAACAAATTCTTTAGGAGGCTCATCTTGAGAGAGAGTCTCAGGAATTTTCTTCAATTCTTAAAAATGTGTATTTTTGCAGTCCTGAACTTGTGCTGTGTGGAATTTTAATGATTTCTCAGATTCTTTCAAGACATCTTCCTTTTTATCCCTGTGGAAAATAGTTGGTTTCTTTTTAATGGTTCTCATCTCTTCAACAACCTCTTTTTTTTTTTGGCTTCAGCTTTATACAAGGTTTCCTTTGGGCCAAAATTAAATTGTAAAATTTTTTCTGTTCTGCTTTTTGCCCTCAGTTCTCATTATACACCTGGGTAAAAGCAGTGAACTGTACCCATGCCACAGCCTGAAGTTGGGATTGCCTGCTAGTAGTCTTCCCTGCCAGGTCAATTAGTTCTTTTGCCCTTAATCTTAGTCCATACAAACTCTGCAAACATAGGGAAAATGCAGGAAAAAAAAAAAAAACATGCCAGAGTATAACACACAATGCCCTCGTCCAATTGCCAATAAAGTGCTTGTTTCCAATTTAAATCTCCTGAGCCTTGTTTTCCCTATCCGCATCACTGTCACCATTCTAATCTCTGATCGGTTACCAGAATCATGTACTGGGCTCTGCTTGCAGTGTTCTGGGACTCTGCTCGCCTGCATCCTCCAGCCTAACCACATTTCTCTGGCACATGAGCTCCGAAGACCTCCATACCACACAGTCTGCTAAACTCACAGCAGACAGCATTTCTCAGTTCTCTTTCTTTATTAGATTTTCCATTGGTGAAAAAAAGTTCCAGACACCACTTAAAGGAGGAGATCATTTTGGACATTTTGTTAAATCATATCTAAAGGAAGTGTTTATTAATATCTGACTAGAATAATTACTGCACCATTTTATGAAGGTTAATAGTTTAGGGCAACATTTTAAAATATGCCACACTGACTATCTTTTTATTTTTAAACTAGACATAATGCATTTTATAGCTGTAAAATGAACAATACTTAAGAATAAATTTAAACCAGGAGAAAAATGATTTCTACCTTGAAAACTATAAAACATTGATGAGTCAAATTGAAATGGATGCACACACAGAAAAAGAGAGAGAAAGAGAGAGAGGATATTTGTAGACTACAATAACATTTGTTATTTCTATACTAAAAATAATTCAATAGTTTTAAAACAGTATGCATCAAAATAGCGATGACATTTTTTAGACAAAATATATTCTATTTATATATATAAATATATATGTTTATATATAACAATAATATAATATTATATAATATATAATATGTATAATATATCATATATCATATATCATATATTATATTATGATAATATATAATATATAATATAATATATATAATATATGTTGTATAATTATATATATATATATAACTATAGACTAAGATACTTCTTTAAAAATATACACAAATCATCAAGTATGAAAAAATACTGAGTGTTATTAACAGTGAAGAAAATCCAGATCAAAAGCACCATGAGATACTGGGTATTGGAGTAAAAGTGGCCAATATAAAAAAAATAGAAGAACTTGAGCTTGATGTTACATACCTATAATCTCAAAACACTGGAAGGATGAGGCACAAAGATTGAATTTTCTATCTGACTCTGGAAAACTTAGCAATTTCACAATATTGTGGTTTAATTTTTTTGTTTTATTTTGTTTTGTTTTTTGTTTTGAGACAGGGTCTCGCTTTGCAGTTCAGGCTGGCCCTGAGCTCACTATGTACCCCAGCAAGCCTCAAACTCAGCAATCCTCCTATCTCTGCCTCCTGAGTGCTGGGATTACAGGTGTGAGCCACCAGGCCCGGTACGTGGTTTAATTTTTTTTTTTTTAACATAAAGAATGGGAATGAAAACAACACTGAGATTTAATCTCACTGCACAAAGAATGGCCATGATCACAAAATCAACCAACGATAAATGCTGGCATGGCTGTGGGGGGGAAGGAACCCTTCTACACTGTTGGTGGGATTGCAGACTTGTGCAACCGTTGTGGAGATCCGTGTGGAGATTTCTCAGAAAACTAGGACTAGGGGTCCCATTTGACCCTGCTATCCCCCTGCTAGGAATATACCCAAAAGAACTTAAAAACTCACACTGGAAAGACAGATGTACATCGTTGTTCATAGCAGCTCAGTTTGTGATAGCTCAATCTTGGAAACAACCCAAATGCCCATCAACTGGAGAGTGGATAAAGATGTGGTTTTTTTATAAAATGGAGTATTATTCTGCCATAAAGAATGACAAGATCGATCCATTTAGGTGCAAATGGAGACACCTGGAGGATATACGAATAAATGAAATAAATAGATCACAGATAAACAAATTCCGGATCTTCTCTTTGATATGAACACCTGTAGATGCAAATGAGTTCTAGAAAGTATGACAGCTTTTATAGAGTGGGAAATTTCCATAGGAAATTTCGTGTGGGAATGTAATGAGGGTAAGGAATAAATATGATACAGAAAGAAAATAAAAGAGCATGTATAAAGGGGGTGAGGAGGTGTGGGTGGGTAGGGATATGGGTAAAAATGAGAATTAACTTGTCTCATATACTGGTACAAATTCCCCAATGTTATACGTGATTTTGAGATGTGTGTGTGTGTGTGTGTGT
>PVIC010057657.1:0-10596 GCA_004025085.1 Thryonomys swinderianus
TGTATATCTACATATGGATAGTGGCTACTACTCATTAACATGCAGTTGATACTTGGTAACCATGTTCTACACCTACCAATCTTGTAAATGACTAACTTGGTTGGTTATAAATGGTGATTTTACCCTGGAAAGGCTCAAAACTTTATCTGTCAGTGATTTCAACCTACCAACCAGTCTCACATCAGGCCCTATTCTATCTCTGAGGATGTTCCTCAATGTGAAACTGAATACAGATCAGGCTGAGAAATGCCAGTTGGGGGCTGGCTATTACTGATCTTTATCTCAAGGTAAAGAGAATGATCAAAGGTTAATCAGTAATATGTTTTGGTCACTAACATTACTTACATTTTCCATGGCTCTCAGGAGGATCCTGTGTAACATGCAACTATTTACATTTTTAAAAGATGATACAGTGGACTGCATTTAGATGGAACAAAGAATTGGAGTAGGAATAGAGGAAAAAATATCAAATTAAATTTTGTAACAAAAAGAATACACATATTAAAGAAAAAAGTATACATATTTTGGAAATTACTTACTTTGCAGAATACATTTGTGAGGTATAATCATTGGATGAGCGAGGGATGTAATCGGTGCATGTCATAACTGAAAGACAGATAAAATAAAAGTTAGAACATTTTCAAAATGAAACAGAAAAATTGACTATGTCACTGTATAGTCCCTCAAACTAAACAACAGAATATGACTTACTGACCAGGAAGTTTGAAAGATCATGTAGTACAAAATACTTCATTGTTGTATTTACAGATCTGTCTACAGACTTTGAGAGATGGTACAAGGAGCAAGAACGTGGGGACTATGAAAAAGAGTCAATGCGTGGTATCCAGAGATCCCCATGGGGAAAAAACCTAAAGGCAATACTTGTATCTGGGAAACCACGTTTTGCTTCTCCACCTTACACATCCTCTTACTCTAGTCTTAGTAAAGGGCTATAAAAATGACTTATAGGAAGCCAGGTTTGGGGGAAGCACCCATTCCCGTCGGGAAACCACTGTGACTATAGAACAGAGTACGCGTCTACTTTCTATCCTGTGATCTAGAACAAAAGCTTGTTTTAAGTCTGGCAGAGCAGACAGACTTGAGGAACCAACATGATGTTCTGATGAACCAGAAAATAAAGTGACTTTTCCAGCTAACGTCCCCTTAATCTCCATGACTTCCTCTGAATACAGCTACTGTAAACCTTTGATTTTCCTAATTTCTGGGATAAAAGCTGTAAATATTTGAGTCAAGTCTGACAGGTAATTAAATCCCAACCATAAGGCACTAATTTAGACCAGGCTGCAGACAGGGTTATACCATAAAGTGCTTTTAGTAGACTCTTGCATTGTTCAAGAACTTTCTTTAACATCCGCAAAAACAGCTACTGCAAACAGAAACTAAATCAATCAACTTTTGTCTAGCTGGATTCCCTGAAAAAGTACGTGGTCCCAAAAAGAAAGCCCTAGTCAAGAGGAGAGGAGGGGCCAATTCACACCTGAAAGAAGACAAAACATCAACTGTGAGTTTATCCCAGAGCATCTTGTTCAATGCCACTGCTTGAGGTCTTTAAAAATAATTACTAGAAATTTAACATCACACTCATCTACAAGTACTTTGACAAATGAAGATCTCAATTAGATCTGACGTTTTACCACACATCACACAGAAGGTAAGGAATGTTCATTCAAATTCTGCAGGTTCCTTCTCTGCTGCTAGGTCCTTTATAAAATGCAAACCCGTATCTTCCTCCAATTTAACTTAATTCAACAAGAGAACAATAAAATATCCCAAGAGACTCTGACCAACATTTATTTGTCCATATAATGAATAAAACTTGATCTAACAACATAACAGGATTATAAAAAGTTAAATACAAATAACAGGATGTGGACATAAAGAATGTATAAAACAGGGAAATACAGGATGATTTCTAAGTTTTTCTAGGAGGATATAATTTTCTAAAAGAGCCAAAACTGAGAGAACAGATATGATGGAAGCTAAGGGAATCAAAAACTCTTAAAATATTTTAAGTATGACTTGCTTTTCACATATATAAACATAGATTTCAAAAGGGCAACTGGATACACAAAATAAACCAAGGGAAAGGCCAGACTGGAAATATAAATTTGGGACCTATTAACAATAAATTTTAAAATGTAAAATAATCTAATGGAGGGAAGGCTCCTCAAAGGGAAAAGATGATAGTTTAGCCCTGAGGCTGACCAACATTCAGAATTCAGCTAGAGGAAGGAAGGCCGATTAAAGAAGTGGGAAGAAACCTAGCAAGAGGGAGAACAGCAGGAAAGAGAAATGTCTACTAGACTTGGCTGTGTGAAAGCAGCTGAGGACAAGAGCAGTTCCCACGAAGAGCGGAGAGACAGAACTAAAGGTAACAGGGTCTCAAGAGTGGATGGGGGAGGGAAAGCAAAAGAGAAGGACTTTTCAGATGTTCTGCTGTGTACTGCCTTAGAAAGTCCACAGTGTGAGATGTGGAGCCAAAGGGAGCTCTTATTTGTATCTGAAGATGGCACATCCTATCCGTGCTTCACTGACAAGGAGGATTTAAGAAGAGAAGAATGTGATGAGCAGGAGCAGTGACAGGATAACTCTACTACCAAAGTCCTAGCAGAGGATAAGATGGGACAGAGTAATGTAAATATAAGTATTTAAATTCAACAGGAGCACAAATATCTTTTCCATTTTAACAGGAAGGAAGCAAGAAAACATCGATGCAAACACTGGCAAGTTTAAAGATGAAGCGACTATAGCTCTCTGTCTGAGAGTTTTAGGTCAAGAAGTCAACATCCACTGACAGCGAGGAAAGTGAGCTGAGTATTCATATTTTGAGAGAGGTGGTATGAAATACTAAAAGGCAAAACTAATTGGGAAAGTGTAGGATTTTTTTAAGTATACTGTGGGCCCACTAGAGGTCCCGTGACTGACTAGGATGCAAGCAGGCAATTGGGTATACAATTTAATTAATATGGAGAAGGTAGACTGCTAGGTTAAATTAGAAGTAGGGGTTAGCAAAAATATAAGGGGTATTAAAAGTATTTACTATTGAAAATACTTGTAAGAAAGTATTTATAATAAAAAGCCAGAGCATCTATGTTGAGTAAGACAGAAAATGAAGATAAAAGAAATAGAGTACTTGAAAAATCATCTACATGAATGTTAAAATCACAAATTCATGAATTAAATTCATGAATTAAAATCATGAATGTTAAAAAATATGGATGGAGAAGAAAACAGAATAGAATGACTTTTTTAGCTTTTTTTTTGAGACAGGGTCTCGCTTTGTAGTTCAGGCTGGCTCTGAGCTCACTATGTAGCCTAGGCAAGTGTCAAACTCAGCAATTCTTCTGTCTCTGCTTCCTGAGTGCTGGGATTACAGGCGTGAGCCACCACGCCCGGCACTGTGGTATGCGGTATTGATTGTTGGTGGGCGTGAGTCTCTACGCCCAACATTGTATGTGGGTACCAGAGATGGAACTCAGGACCTTGCGCTTGTGAGGCAGGCGCCGGAACCACTGAGCTAACCCCTCCGGCCCCTTTTTTTAGCTTTTTGAGACAGGGTCTTGCTTTGTAATTCAGGCTGGGCCTGAACTCACGCATTCCTCCTGTCTCTCCCTCCCAAATGCTGGGATCACAGGCGTGAGCCACCACACCCTGGTTTAGAGTGACTTTTACTGCATAGTTCAGCTTGAGGTAATAAGGAAAGACAGGGAAAGAACAGATGCGTACTTCACAGGAACTAGAGTTTTTGAAGAAAAAGTAAGAGAAATTATTTGGAAGGATTGAAAATATCAACTTACTTCCTGGACCTATGTAAATATGTGTGTATATATGTGAATTAAGTATGGGATTTTAGGGTACAGGCCTTTTGGCAGGGGGTGGTGTGGGGATAGGTGGGACACTCAGGACTCAGGAGACACTGCACTGACTAGAGCAGTTTCCCGCAGTATAGAGTTTTCTCTATGTATGAGACTTACCTACAGGTGGTAACATCATGAAAATGCAGATTTCCTACCAATATTAGATCTACTGAATAATAATCTCTGATGATGTGGCTAGACCTCTACATTTCAAGCAAGTACTTCAGATGATTCTTATGTCTTATGCTAAAAGTCCGAGAAACACTGAAACCTAGAAGCACAGAACTCAAGACATCTTTCTAAAAAAATGATACTCTAATATATAAAAAGTAGAGGTCAAGTATACCTATCTTGAAAGGAAATAGTCTCTGAACAAGTGCCTTTAAAAAAAAAAGTCTTACATAAATTCCCTCTAAAGTGTATGATAAAAATAGAAAAGCAAAGCTATTGGATTTCAGGATGGACTACCTTCCTTGTGGAATCAATATGGGGAAATATGTTAGATAAAGCCTATGTCTCCACAAGAAAAAAACAGAACATGCATAAAGACCTTATATAAATATTTCAGGTTTCTGAATCTGTTCTATAAGAGAGCTAAAGTCCGTACATGGGGGATTTACCTTACTGATCCAGATCTCCTTCAGAGCCTAGTATCAATCTTGGGCTCAGAGGACTGCTTTTCTTTCATGGCCAATATCTGACAGATGAGGTCACTTGGCTTTATCAGAAAGGTGGAGACCTAACAAGTCCCTCAGAGGATCAGCTAATGGTTGGCCCACAAATATTTCTGATTAGGGTACGGAACTATTACCTTTAAAACACCCAACCTCAAATAAATTCACCAATTGAGACTCCTGGGTGAGAGGATTTGGTGTTAAGAATTTTCCCCTGCCAGGTGGTTATGACAATAAATCCTACAGAACAGCACAAGTGAACATACACAAAGAGATCTTCCTGGATATTCTGAAACAATCCAGGCAGTCAGAGAAGCCCAACTACACAGAAAGAGTATCACCTGGCTATAGGAATGCCCCTCCCGCCATGCATTACAATATGGTACTTACTTTCCTCTGACATGGTAAGGTTTGAAGCAAGACTTGATGTTTCAGGTTTCTGATCACCGACATCCGGGCTGCTTACTTGACTGAGAGAACCAAAATGAATATATTAGCCGCTGATCGATTTGCTGCATTGCTAAAAGCGATGAGATCAACCTGTTTCCTCCTGGGCTATACTTGAGGCAAGTATTGGGCCGGGGATTTAGCTCAGTGATTCCAGCATCTGCCTGGCAAGCGCAAGGTTCTGAGTTCACAAGGTCCCCAATTCGATCCCAGTACCACATATCACAGTGCCAGGTGTGGTGGCTCACACCCATAATCCCAGCACTCAGGAGGCAGAGGAAGGAGGATTTCTGTGAGTTTGAGGCCTGCCTGGGCTACATAGTGAGTTTAGAGCCAGCCTGAGCTACAAAGCGAGACCCGGTCTCAAAATAAATAAAAAGGGGCAAGCATTTGTTTTTAGCACCTACATGAAAAGAGTTAGGGCTGGGATTGGTACCCTCAGAATTTAGTTGTCCTTTTTTAAGATTCTTAGACCCTTAAAAAAAAAGTTTTTGTATCACTCAGAAACTCTAGTTGAGTTATTTTAAACCAAACTGTTCTTTAAAAACATAGTAAAAAAAAAATATCAGGTGTGGTGGCTTATGACTGTAATCCCAGAACTTGGGAGGCAGAGACAGGAGAACTGCTGTGAGTTAGAGGCTTGCTTGGGTTACATAGTGAGTTCAGGGTCAGCCTGAACTATAAAGCAAGACCTTCTCTTGCAAAAAAACTAAACAATCAACACAAAAACAAAAAACATAGTAAAAGAAAATTTCCAAACATCCAGAACATAGCTTTTTTGTTTTTTGAGACAGGGTCTTGCTTTGTAGTTCAGGTTGGCTCTGAGCTCACTATGCAGCCCAGGCAAACCTCAAACTCACAGCAATTCTCCTGCCTCTGCCTCCCGAGTGTTGGGATTACAGGCATGAGTCACCACACCTGGCACTGTGATACATGGTGCTGATTGCTGGTGGGCATAAATCGCCACGCCCAGCATCGTGGTTATGTTGCACCGGGAATGGAACTCAGGACCTTGTACTTGACAGACAGACACCAGAACTACTGAGCTAAATCCCCGGCCCTGCTGTTACTTTTTAAAACATTGTGTAAATTATGTATTTATAGGGAATAATGTAATGTTTTGATTCTATTTATACTGTGGGATGCTAAAAATCAAGCTAGTTAACAAATCCCATCACACTGCATATTTATTTTTTGTGGTGAATACATTTAAAATCTGTTAATAATTTAGAAATACATGATGCATTATTATTTACTACAGTCACCATTCTGTGTACTCTGTCACTTTGGTTCCACAGAAAGGTACATAAAGTCACCTGACTTCAGAAATGGTTCTTAATCAGCTACAAATCATAATAATTTGAAGTTTTCCAAACTCCTCAAATCTATCTCCAAGTAGAGATTCTGAATCCTAACAATGGTTCAATCCACTGTATTTCTTTTGTGAACCCGAATTCTCATGTATGACCCTACTGAGGTTTTGTTTTGTTTTGTTTTGGCTAAGGAAATTTACGAGAAATTCTAAAAAGTAAATGATAAAAACTGGGAGAACAAGTCACTATAATGTTGGGAAGAATCCAGTGGAACTCTGGAACGGAGTTTATTCCAACTTGGTGGCCTCAATGTTTTCCCTTTTCCTTCTATTTTATGCCCCACTCTCCTGTTATTCCTTACCAGTATAACATGGGGGCACAGGGTCTAGTGCAAGACTGCTGAAGTTCACAGTCTGCTCTCCCAGTAACTACTATGACCTTGGGCAAGTCTCTGACCTCTGTGCTCCAGTGTATTTGCAATGAAAAAACAAAGACTGACCATAGCTCATAGGGTTGTTTATATAAAAAATAAAGCAAAGCTAGAACTTATCAAGTATACTATAAATTGGTACTATTACATTACAACTTCTTTCTACTACAGGATCCCTATCTACACTCATGTTCCCTGAAAAAACCTCTTTCTCTTTCCTGGTCCAGGGAGAGGTAAGGACACTGTGGCAGAGGTGCCATATGTCTGAAAAGAAGAGGCTGGCTGGTCAGAGTAAGACTGGCTGGTTCTACATGGGAACATTAAAAGTTCTCAAATCATTTTGGAAACTGATAAGTAATACTAAAGTATTATTAATAGGAAGGTTTTTTTGCTGTGTTTTGAATGTTTAATTTTTCCTCAGAAGTACTTAACCTTTGTTTTTGAGACAGGGTTTTGCCACACAGCTCAGCCAGTCTTGAATTCACTGTGTAGTCCAGGCTGCCTTAACTCTTGGCAATCTTCTTGCCTCAGTCTCTTGAGTGCTGGGATTACAGGTATACACCACCATGCCTAGCTCAGAAGTATTTAATTTTCTTTTTTCTGGTACCAAGAATTGAACTCAGGACCTTGCACTTGTCAAGCAGGGTGGAGCCTCTGAGCCAAATCCCCAGCCCAGAAGTATTTCATTAAAAGTTAAATCCTCAGATGAAGTTTATTTTTATGTCTTTACCCAAATGCTTTAATTTTGGAAGAGAATTTAATATAGCAACCAAGAAGTGACCAAGAGAACTAAAGGGTGAGGTAAGAAATCATATGGAGGGCCGGAGGGTTAGCTCAGTGGTTCCGGCACCTGCTTTGCAAGCTCAAGGACCGGAGTTCGATCCCCGGTAACCACATAGAATGCTGGGCGTGGAGACACGCCCACCAACAATCAACACCGCATACCACAATGCCTGACATGGGGGCTCACGCCAGCACTCGGGAGGCAGAGACAGGAGGATTGCTGAGTTCGCGGCGGCTTGCCTGGGCACCATAGTGAGCTCAGGGCCAGCCTGAACTACAAAGCGAGACCCTGTCGCCAAACAGAAAAAAAAAAAAAAAGAAGAAATCATATGGAGTAGCTATATCAGTGTTTTCCTGGCTGGCTGAATTATTATGACCCAAACTACTGATACAAAATAAGGACTTCTGAGCCTCGTCTCACGCTTTAGACTTCCCATAAGGAAAGATATAAAACTTGACCAGAAGTTCAAATTTCAAACTGCCTTGACTAGATTATCATCTGTGTACAACAGGGTACTCTGGGATTGTTAAAGACCAATGTTAAAAACTATTTCTAGATACCGTATTTTAGAAGATATATATGGCCCAGTAAACACCGGACCCGTTCCCTAAGATCCTTTGGTCCTAGCATCTTACATGACAGTAAAATCCTCTACATGCAACTTACTCAGCTGAGCATCTACCAATTAAACAGAAACTCAGTGCTAGGACAGTGAATTAACTTTATTACTATTTTTTAGAGAAATTACATACTTCCTCAAAATACAATTACTTTCAGGGCTATATAAACATAAATTTTGCTTAATAATGTGTGTGCCATGAAAATAAAATTGCTCAAAATAAAATGACAAAATAAAACACAACAAAAAAGAGTAAAAATACCCAAACTTTGGAAAGGTAAACATCACAAATATCTCCACAATCAGTATAACTTTTGTCTATTACCAACAAGATTAAAGATGAATGCAAAAACAAAGTATAATAAACCTAGAGAATTATTCAGCTTTTACAAAAACAAGAAGATAAATACAGTACTGTATAATTCCACTTATTTAAAGTTTTTGGACAAGTAGTCAGCCCCATAGAGAAAGAAAGTGGAATGCTGGTTGCAAGGAACAAGGAGAAGGAAAAATAGAAACTAAAAATAGCTAGTACAGGTTTGTGTTTTTCTCTTATAATGTTAGGGTGACTGGAATATACATGGAATGGGCAAATTAAATTTAAGCAAGGTTGTAGTTTTGCTAGGTAAGTATGACACAGGAAAAAGAAGGAAGTTAAGGCCAGGAATTTAGCTCAGTAGTTCCAGCACCTGCCTTGCAAGTACTTCAAACCCTAGTACCACATATCACAATGCCAGGTGTGGTAGCTCAGGCCTATAATCCCAGCACTTGGGAGGCAGAGGCAAGAGGACTGCTGAGAGTTTGAGGCTTGCCTGGGTTACACAGTGAACTCAGGGTCAGCCTGAACTATAAAGTGAGACCCTGTCTCAAAAAAAAACTAAAAAGGGCCGGAGGGTTAGCTCAGTGGTTCCAGCGCCTGCCTCGCAAGCGCAAGGTCCTGAGTTCGATCCCCAGAAACCATATACAATGCTGGGCGTGGAGACTCATGCCCACCAGCCATCAATACCACATACCACAGTGCCAGGTGTGGTGGCTCACGCCTGTAATCCCAGCACTCGGGAGGCAGAGGCAGGAGGATTGCTGAGTTCGAGGCTTGCCTGGGCTACACAGTGTGCTCAGAGCCAGCTTGAACTACAAAGCAAGACCCTGTCTCCAAAAAAGGAAATTAAGAATGTCTGTAGCCAAGCACAGTGGCACATGCTTTTAATCCCAGCACTCTGAGAGGCTGAGGCAGGAGGACTACACCTCAGGCTGAAGCCTGGGAAACTGAGTAAGATTCTATCTCAAAAAAAAGGGTAAGGATGTAGTTTAGCGTGAAGGTCCTAAATTCAATCCACAGTACCCTTCTTCCCCTAAGTAGACAAAGGAACTGGTAATAGTAGATCTTAAAATTTAAGCAGCTCAAGGAATAAACTCAAGTTCTTTTTGAGGGGAATGGTAAATAGATGACAATGAAAATAAATGTAATAATAATAATAATAATAATTATGTTTCCCAGGCTGGTCTCAAACTGATGGGACTCAGGCAATCTTGCCTTGGCAAGAAATTTTAACATTAAACCAGATAATTTCAAAAGGCAAAGGCTGATGCTAAGAACCAAAAAGAGGGCAGTCAACCCAAAGCATGCCCAGACACTAATCAGCATGTGGAAAAGATAAAGTAAACAACTGTGAAAGTCAATCTGGAGTGCCAGCTTGACTGGACTAAAATACACCTGCAGAGGTGGCTGGACCCTGAAGGCATGAATCTCGGGGGTACACTAACAACCCACTGCTGAGCATGCTGTTAGGAGGTGGGTCCCAGCGGGAGGCAGCAGATCACGAGGGGCACGCCTCTCAAAGAGGTCTTTCTGCTTGCGTTCATTCCCTTTCTACAACAGAGTAGGTAGTTTTCTTTTAACATTCCCTTATGCCATAACACTCTTGCCATGAAGCTGGCTGGACATGGACTATACATGAAATAGTGGCCCTGAATGAATCCTTTTTCCTTTAAATTATGTATGTCAAGCATTTTGTCCCAGGAACAGAAAGGTAACTAATACAATCATTAAAAAGAACTTCAACTTTACATACCTTAAAGTCTGTTCTCCCGGTTCCTGCATCTTGGCTTTTTTTACCTGCAAAAAAAATACATATATAAATAAATCAATACAGTGATATATTTTTTAAATCATGTAGCTACTCAAATACAGTCATTCCTTGGTATCTGTGGGGAACAGCACACACCAAAATCTGTGTATGCTCAAGTCTCCTACATAATGGTGTTTATTGGCACATAACCTACGCATATCCTCCCATGTGCTCAATTAATCTCTAGAATACTTATAATAGTTGTTATATTACTTAGGGAATTATGATAAGGCTCTGTTTAACACTGATACAATTTTTTTTGTCCAGTATTTTCTTTTTTTTTTGAGACAGGCTCTCGCTTTGCAGTTCAGGCTGGCCCTGA
>PVIC010057658.1:0-10572 GCA_004025085.1 Thryonomys swinderianus
GAGCTCGCATACAGGTTGACGGGTGCTAGGGCAGGCAGGGCGGGGGTGGCGGAAGAAACCGGCTCACCCCATGCTGCTCAGGAAGCAGAGATGCTCGGGGAGCCCTGGCTGGGGAGGAAGAGCCCGCTCCGCCCGGGGCCCCCTGCGGGACTCCAGCCTCTGGCCGTCTCTTCCTGCCTCCTAAGGATGCATTTAGCCGTCCAGTGCACCACTGACCCATCCACGATGGATTCGGCACCCCCACGACACCCCTTCCTCCTCCTCCTCCTCCTCAGAGCCCCCCACCCCGCACTGCCAGGGGTCGGAGAATTTCCATCCGAAGTGTGACCTGGACCTACGTGAAAAGCCGTCTCAGACCTGCCCTGCACGTTGTCAGCCAGGATCTGACACATAAACACGGCACGTTCGCTTCCACGTGTTAGTTTTGCAAAGGTCACGGGCTCCGATTCACTCCCACACATGCGTGCACACACACGCACACACATGCATACGCGCAGAGGGCGCAGACAGATATTCTCAGTCCCGTTCGTCCTCATGACCAACAACCGCAGACGGTTCAAAGAGCCACCGACAAATGAACAGAGGCGGAACAGCACGATTCATCTACAAGACAGGAAATTACTCAGCCGTGGACAAGAACGAAGTCGGAATGGCATCAAGGTGCCTGCAAATGTTCAGTAAAAGACTCGGAAACTAAAGACTGTAATACGGGGGGAAAAAAAAATATTTCACCGGAAGTAAATAGAAGCCATAAAACAAACAGAAAAACATCTGCGAAAAAAAGTTGACAGGCCAGACTGGGAGTTGGTTTACACCTAAAAAATAAAAATAAAAAATAGACAAAAACAGTGATAGAGCATGGGTGAGAAATAGTCTCCAAATCGGATCACAGCAACAGCTATATGGTATACATTTTCTAAAAATCACTGCACGGTTACAGTTGAACAAGCTCTTTTTTTCTTTTCTGTAACTCACTAAGTTACACAAAAGAATTCCGTCCAGTCGCACAACTCTTACGCTTTTGTCAGCAAATGACTTGGGTGAAGATATAGGAGTTTTTGTCAAGGACGGGGCTGTCACTGGCGGTCTTCGTATGTCCTGAAAATGGCATGAGCCTCCCGTGTAGCGGTGGGACATTCCCGAGCCTTTCTGCTCAAGGTGTTTCCGGTCCTGTCCATTTGGATCAATGAATCTGAACCGGCCCACTGGGGTATCGGTGGCTCGGAACAAGGAACCTCACAGGAGGGGCCCGTAGGCCAGCGTAGAAACATAGGGGGGTTATTGGTAACAGAGAAGGAATATTACATGAAATTGGAAACAAAGGTCACTTCCAGCCAGGTGTGGTGGTTCACGCCTGTCATCCCAGCACTCGGGAGGCAGAGGCAGGAGGATCGCTGAGTTCCAGGCTTGCCTGGGCTACATAGTGAGCTCAGGGCCAGCCTGGACTACAGAGCGAGACCCTGTCTCAAGAAAAAAAAAAGTTGCTTCTAACTGTGGCCCTGCACAGAAGAGCATCTTTTCATGGTCAGGCAGGACAGCCAGGCATGAACGGGACACACGTGGACACATGTGGCCATGGGACAAGTGGACACCCATGGACATGTGTCCATGGCGGGAACAGTCATGGCTCTCCTCCCATGCTTCCTGCGAGCTAACCCGTCAATGTTACTTTGCTTCTTTTCAAATGAAAGAATGGTTTATACGTGTTTCTGTAGAAACGTATGCGACAAACAAAAGTTCTCACTCTCGGGATTCATGTCAGTATTTTTAGTGTATTGTGTGAAAAGCGTTTTTTGGATTTTTTTGCTTTCTAACACACACACACACACACACTCATGACTGTATGGCTTGTTTGGCACCGTTCTGTAGGAAAGAGAATATGTTGACACCTTTTAATGCAATTTAGAGTAACTTAGGAAGATCCCTGGGACAGCGATTTTTCTGCCCAAACACAGGAACACGATGTTCTCTTAAGAGTGTTTTTGACGCTTAGGTGCTGTTGGGTTTTTAACACAAGCACAGATTTCTCTAAGAACCTCATAAAGCCCATAAAACTGACACCGATACCACGACACATCCTAAGGCATTGGAGAAATTAATGTGTTTTAACAAAAAAGCTTCTGTCTCACTCTATTTCATCATTTCATTTTGTTTTTCTCATTTCTGGCTAGTCCGCATTCATTCATTCCTTTTTTTTTATTAGCACACGTCTGCTGTACAACCATGGTGTTCAGAAGTTGCTGTGCGTATGCAACACCTGTAAATTATTATTTTTTCCCCTAGTCTGGCTCACTCCTCTCCATTGCTTCCAAATCCAGCAGGTGAGGTCGTAGGCAGGAGTTTGAAATCACAACGGGGCCCCTCCCACAGTCCGCTTCGTGGCTTGCGTCCTCCCTCTCAATAGCCTCCCCTGGCTGCTACAAAAATAGTTCAAACCAGAAAATTCAAGAAACACTGCTTGTTTTTCCACCCACCCGCCTCCATCTGGCTGCTCAAGAGTTTGGAGCCCACAACAAGGTAGTAGCACTTCACCTTCGCTTCATACAGAGGGCAGTGGGAATGTTACAAATTGGTTCTCGAGGGCCAGAGATTTAGCCCAGTGGTTCCGGCGCCTGCCTCGCAAGCACAAGGTCCCAAGTTCGGTCCCTGGGAGTTCCAGGCTCACCTGGGCTACAGAGTGAGCTCAGGGACAGCCTGAACTACAAAGCGAGACCCTGTCTCAAAAAAGAAAAAAAAAAAAAATTGGTTCTCAAAATATTTTTAAGCTATTGTGAGTCACCAGGCACGTATATTTTTTGGTGTATTAAACTGACTCAGCGCGGCCTGCCGGAGCTAAGTAATCTACACTGTTTGAGTCCTTGGTGGGTGTGGTGTCTGCCCCTATGCAAGGGTACGGTATTGGCAACACGCGGACAAGAAATTTGGTCACAATTCAGTGTTTCGGCCACCTCTATCTGGAAAACATCAAAGGCACATGGAGAGGTCAGCATCGAGGACTGAGGTCAGTCGTGTGGACGTAGGATCACAGGACACTCGGTGTGCATCGTGCTTGCATGGAAATTTCCAGGCAGAGCTGATTACGTGGTTGATTTCAATTTTTTTTTTCCTCTCTAGGATAGACAACGATACTTTTCCAATACTAGTGAGTCTCTATGTCCCACTGTAACGCTTTGTCTTGACTGTAAGCATTGTTTTGCAAATAGTTATTTTTAGAGAAGAAACGTGGGCCCCAGGGGTGGTGGTTGGCTCACTACTGCATACGGGTGAATATGATTTAATCTAAAACTTACCTGACTTTTTAAAAAGGAAGTTCTGTGTGTGGACGCATGAGACCAATGTTGATTTTACAGAATTTTGTTGGATTTCCGTATGTGTATCTTGCTCTGATGTTGTGTTTGCTGATGATGCGAATTCTCCTAACCAGAATGTATCACTGAGATTTTTAAAAATTTATTTAGATGATACGATGTTAAAATGCGAGGGCCAATGAATCCTTTGTATGCTTTTTTTTTAAGACTGTGGGAAATGTCTTTTCTAATAATTTTATTTTTTCCTTTGAAAAAAAATCATGTTAGCTTTTATTTATTCACTTATTTATTTTTGCGATAGTAACATTTTAAACCCAAATGGCATTTTCACGGGATGTCTGCTTTTTTTTTTTTCTTTTTACCAATAACATTTTGAATTTGTTCTTCTTGACATCTTTGTGTTCCTATGCATTTTATATCTCCCTATTTCATTTTTTTTTTTTTTTTTGGAAACCAAATGTAACAGACTTCAACTTTTTTTGATACATTCTTCTTCTTCTTTTCTTTTTCTTTTACTGGGTTGTATCTCTCTTTTCTGGATTTTTGGCAAAACTGTTGTTTTTGAATTATCTTTTTTTTCCCCCCTCTTCATTTTCCTCTTCAATCTGACCCCAGGAGCCAACACAAAGAAAATCGCAGATGATATAACCAGTAATGACCGTGGTGACGATGAAGGTATTTTTTTGTTTTTGTTTTTACAAAGCTCCACCCTGATGCATGATATTCTTCCTGTCTCTCTCTTTCTCTTTTTTTCCCATTTCAACCTGTTTTTCCTGCCTTTATTTGAAGTAGTAAGTGCTTCTTTATTTCTTTCTTTCTTTTAGAAACCACTGACATTTTTAATTCCAATTACCAGGTAACGGCCTGGAGATCTCTCCACAGCCAAAGTAAAATATCCTATCTCCTCGTAAATAAGTTAAAAAGGCTATTTACCAAGACGTTCAACTTTTTCTTTTTTTTCTTTTTTTAAATTTTTGCATTGGTTATGAGACAAGAAAATGGAATTTTACAACTTGCATGTATAGTGTCTTTTTTTTCTTCCCAACCTTATTTTGTGAATATTTTGTGTTTCAGAAGTTGGGTCTTTTTTCACTGTTTTTTTTTTCTTTTCTTTTCTTTTCTTTTTTCACACACACACTGCAAAACTTTTAGACGACTGAATGAAAAGATTTTCCTGGTGGGGGGTGTTTGGAAGGTGAGGGTGGAAATGAAGATTTCTTTCTTTTCTTTTGAATTTTCATTAGAGACGGTTTGATTGCTAAATAGCTTTCAGGGCCTCTGCTCCCGGTAGAGTCCAGTAAAGAGGATTTTCACAAGCTGTTATTTTTCATTTCAAGACTTCCCTGTAACAGCTTCAGACTGAGGACAAATCAAAATTAAAAAGATACGAGTATCCTAAGAATGAAAGACAGGCCAAAGTGCCCACTTTATCTATTGCTCTCTTTGTACCATGGCTGTCTGGAATAATTTTTTTCTCCCTCTGTTTCATTTTTTTACAATTTTTTTGCAATGGAACATGGGCCTTGAGGACCCTCAGATGGCTCAGTGGTTTCTTCCCTGAGAGGGAGATGATTTTTCTTGAAAAGCGGGGCATGTCTGTGGTACCCACACGGGCAAAGCACCTACCTTCTCTTATCCCTGAAGGCCCTGAAAGAAAAGAAACATGGAAATATGGAAATCAGACTTTACTTTTTGCAGAGACTTTCCAGGTTGAGTAAAGGCTCCTCTTCCGCCCCCCAGTCTGGGGAGGAAACTCTCTGGCATTCGGTTCCCTTGCGTGGAGGGATAAGACCCCGGAGACTTGTATGGATCTTCTACTGAGAAACGCTTGGAGGCCGCACTCTTTCTAACTTCACGACAGCATCTTTTTCTGCCAATCGCTGGCTTCGGTTCCATCGCTGATCTGTCTCATAAGTGACCTTCTCTCAACCCGGGCGTGGTGGCTCACGCCTGTCGTCCCAGCACTCACACGCGGGAGGCTGAGGCAGGAGGGTTGCTGTGAGTTCGAGGCCAGCCTGGGCTACATAGTGAGCTCAGGGCCAGCCTGAACCACACAGGGAGACCCTGTCTCGTAAAACAAAGATAAATAAATAGATGATTAACTTACTGTCCCAAAAACAAACAAACAAAGGCTGTGAGCATTGTCTCAATCTGATGTTTTCATGTCCTTAGGATTATTATTTTTTCCCATCTCTACATTCTTAGGGGGTGTTTATGCCTCCCCCGAATGGTTTCCTAAGTTAGCTCCGATAGCAAGCAGGTCTCAAAATTTCCACATGCCTGTTCAGGCTGTCTTGGCTGTGACCAAAACTTCCCTCTACGGAGTAACATTCTCTGTCTGTTGCCTTTAACGTGCTCCTTGAATGAGGGTTCTGGTCTGTGTTCCTGATTGTCTTGCAAAATCCCTTTACGACCTCAAAGCTACCATCTAATTGTTATTGAAGGATGGTCCACTCTAATTTTTTTTTATAACTTTGAATAAATAAGGCATCTGACTATGAGTCCCCCCTAAGAAGTGGTATAGGAATAATATACCACTTGTCACGTCAAGGATCTTGACCTTACGTTATCCTTTTCTATGAGAAAATTTAAAGATTTTTTTTTTTGGGGTGGACATTCAATACCACCAAGTCCCGCGGAAGTGAAGGGCTGTAGGCTGTTCTTTCCTGTGAGTGGCGCGTGTGTTCGGGACTGTTCCCAGGCGTCCTAACAAATGGTGATTATCGTTTAATGCGATTACACTCAGCGCCCCAGATGCGACGAGGATTCTTCTCTTCGAAGTTTCTTCCTGAGCAGAAACAGTCGTCAGCGCTTGAGCCGACTCTACCAACCGCTGGACGCGGTGATCTCAGTTCCTTTGAGATTCTTTTGAGATAGTTCCTGGGTATCGCTGTGAGTCAGAGCAGAAAAAGAGAAGAAGCAACAAGGACGGGAAAGAAGCTAAATGCACCACTAGATCAGCTTCATCCTATGGATATGGAGTTATGTAAATTGTCTACACACACACACGTGACACACAGATGAACACACGTGTCCATCAGTGTCGATGCCTGTGGTCAGCTTCCCTGAGTCCAGTGTCCGCTATCATAACTCTCCATCACGCTAAGGAAGTGGCATCGTCATAACTGTTCAGATGTTAGTTAAAATAATAAGGCGATGACGAGGAACACGCATGAATTTCCCACCTTACGGGGAGGAGTTTATGTCCCCTGTGCAAAGATCAAGTGACCATTACATGGCCCCATCTTGACCCTGGTCTCTCTTGCGAATTTTTCGTAGCATCTTGGTTCGACTCATCACCTAAAAATGTCCAGATAGCTCTTGATTCAGGGCGGGGGAATAAGTAGCCTTCACTACGGGAGGAATGTCATCCCACGCGTCTGTGCGTGCGTGTTATTTAAGTGCACACACAGGCTCACAGCATGTGCCACGGTCCGCAGACAGACGTACAAAGACGGACGCTCCGTGCAGCAAGTGGGACGGGGCTCTGCTGGGGAAGGGGATGTTCAGCCGGGCCCAGTTCATTTTTGTCTGCCCTACGCTGAGACTCTGGGTTTCTTGAAGCTAGAAAAGAACTAGAGGAGAAGGCGCTGCGTCCCTGTAGTCCTGGCCTCTGGGAGGCTGAGACAGGAGGGTCCCATGTCCAGTGACAACCGGGGAACTTTCACAACAAAGTGAGCCTGTGTCTCAAAAAATAGATAGATAGATAGATAGATAGATAGATAGATAGATAGATAGATAGATAGATAGATAGATAGATAGATAGATGAAATAGATGATAAATAGATGACAGATGAAATAG
Organism: Thryonomys swinderianus; assembly: GCA_004025085.1. NCBI lineage: Eukaryota > Metazoa > Chordata > Mammalia > Rodentia > Thryonomyidae > Thryonomys > Thryonomys swinderianus. Next base: position 7,111 of record PVIC010057658.1, read on the forward strand.
ATGATAGATGAAATAGATGATAAATAGATGATAGATGATAGATAGATGAAATAAATGAGAGTTGATAGATGAGATAGATGATGATAGATATATGGTAGATACATGGATAGATAGATGAGATAGGTAGATTGATTGATAGATGGGTAGATAGATGGACAGATAAATAGATACATAGATACATAGATGGATAGATGAGATAGATGATAGATGGATAGATACATGATAGATAGATAAGTAGATAGGTAGGTAGATAGGTAGGTGGGTGGATGGATGAGATAGATAGATACATACATACATAGATACATAGATACGTACATAGGTAGATAAGTTAGATGATAGATATAGATGATAAGATAGATAGATGATAGATAGATAGATAGATAGATAGATAGATAGATAGATAGATAGATAGATAGATAGATAGATAGATAGATCAATGGATAGATGGGTGGATAGATAGAACAGGGGTGGTGGCTGGGCTGCAGCTCGGTGCCAGGCCGCCATGTCTCGTCCCACGGCACACAAGCGCAGGACTGTCCCGTGCAAAGCTGTCTGTGACCGCGTGTGCTCCGGGCCCATCCTTACCGTGTGCCCCCCGGGCTTCTCTTGCAGACATCCACGACCCCAACGGCAAGAAGCCCGTGATGGTCTACATCCACGGCGGCTCCTACATGGAGGGCACCGGCAGCATGACGGACGGCAGCATCCTGGCCAGCTACGGGAACGTGATCGTCATCACCGTCAACTACCGCCTGGGCGTCCTGGGTGAGTCGCCTGGTGCCCGGGCGGACCCGGATCTCTGTCTCTTCCTCCCCGTGCCGGGAGCCGCCTGGTCCACAGCTCGCCCGACCACGGCGCTCCGCGGGGACGTCTCTGCCCCGTGGGCGCTTTCGCTGGCAATGTCCCGAAGGGGAGGTCTGAGCCCAGGGCCGGGACCTGCTTTCCCCTGTGGCAGCTTCCCCGTGGCGCGCAGCGGCCCGTGTGTCTCTGGACCCAGACCACGGGCGCCCACGGGGCTGTGGCCTGCCCGCCGTGGAGCGTGACCGAGCACTGTGTGCGCCAGAGTGCGGCTCCCGGGTCCCCTGACCCGCGGCGTGTGGGGCTCGGGCCTTGACACCCCTCCCCGCGGCTCCGTGGCTCGATCTGCAGGCGGCGAGACGTGGCCATCGGCACGTGGGCCTCCGGGCTGCGGCACCGTGCGGGGCCGGGGGTCCCCACAAACCCACGGTGTGCGCCTTTCCTGCCTTTTCCTCTAAGCACGGTGCAGGCGTTTGCACTCTTCCTGACGGATCTCAGGGTCCCCGTGGCTCCCCCTTTCCGCCAGGTGTTGGCCGTGTCCAGGATCACGCGCATAGACTCACGCACAAAGCACCTGTTGGTCTGCAAAGCACAGGATGCTTAGAAATGGCACAGAAAATGCCACTTTAGGCAAAGGCGCCACGAACCGAAGATTTGCGCACGGCCAGAGGGTGACGGTCCGAAGTCAACGGTCAGGCGAGATGGAGGCAGGACAGGGAGGGCGGCCGGGAGGCTTTTCTCCGAATAGGAAATGATTGCCGGGGATATGCTGTTTCCGTGTGGCTGCTTCTGTTTCCTACCGAGTGGCTTTTTCTTTTTTTTCTTTTTGCATTTCTCTGTGAACACTCACCACCCTGTCGGAGAGGCCACGCAGCGGTCCCACGGCTCCTAGGCCTGGACACACTTGTCTTCCAGACAGAACATAGACGTGTGCCCAGCTGTGCCTTTCCAAAATCCGATAAAGCGCCCGGCATTTGGCATGGATTTTCCCAGGGAAAATCCGAGAGGATCAAACACACACACCCGCACACACACACATGCACACGCACAGGCACACACACACACACGCACACACGCACACGGCCCTCGGTCTCAAGCAGCTCATTGTTCCGCGTTTGGTTTCTTCTCGGGGTGGCCTTTCTCTTTCTTGCGAGTTTGCGCGAAGCCCGATCTGGCCGGCCCGATGCCAGCGGGCGCCTGAATGTCTCAGGAGTGATTTCATGGGCTTCGGACCCGTTACCGGGGCGACCGGGGTTGGAAGCAGGAAATCGGGCTCCCGCGCGGGGTACAAAAGCCCCCTTCTGACAGAGAGGTGCGGGGGGAAGCGGGGGCCCCGGCTCTTTGCAGAGCCCCGAGCCCCGCACTGCAGACGGACACAGAAAACAGGGAAGAGGAGGCCGTGCCTACAGCGATGGCCGGCACACACAGCCTTGCTGTCATTAAAGTAAATAAATCGATAAAAAATGAAAAAGTTCTGCCTGATCAGGGATGGAAAAAATGCTGTTGTCGGGTTAGATTTCAAAGATCTCATGCGCGCTAAAGCGTACAAAGCACAGCCCGGCGCTGCGATTTCTTCAAAAGCTTCTGCCCCTTCTTGAACCGAGAAGCCACCAGCACAAAGTAGCCTGAGCCGGATACGTTCGCTTGCTTGCTTGCTGATTTCTTTCTTGAATTTATTTATTTTTAAAGAGGAAAGGATTAAACAAATAACTCTGGGGAAAATACGGAGAGTGTCTTTTAGGACTGGGGGTTTGGAAAATCGCAGCAATAAGACAAGGTTGGCACTGGAGCAGAGGGTGCGAAGGGAGCGAGTTGGCACGCCCCCCCACCCCGTGCCATGCCATTTGCATTCTGAATGAGCGAGTTTGAAAGCAAAGCCCTCCACAGACCCCCCTTTATGGGCCGGGGCGCTATGTGCCAGCTCGGGAGCTGATTCGGGGAGGGTGGGGGGTGCCGGGGACCTTAAAACGTGAGTTGTTGGGCTGGAAGTTTAGCTCAGTGGTTCCGGCGCCTGCCTTGCAAGCGCAAGGTCCTGAGTTCAATCCCCGGTAACCACATACAATGCTGGGCGTGGAGACTCACGCCCACCAGCCATCAATACCACATACCACAGTGCCGGGCGTGGTGGCTCACGCCTGTCATCCCAGCACTCGGGAGGCAGAGGCAGGAGGGTTGCTGAGTTCCAGGCTTGCCTGGGCTGCATAGTGAGCTCAGGGCCAGCCTGAACTACAAAGTGAGACCCTGTCTCCAAAAAAAAAAGGTTCAACGGGTTCCTGTAGGTGACATTCCCATAACCCTTGTGCACATTCTACAGCTTTTATTATTCGTGTTGCCAGACACCATGTCAACGCTACTGCTCACAGGAGGCCAAAATCTCTCCATAATCCCCGTGCAAACCGAACCACTTCTTTTAAAAAATTAACCCCGAGGTACTTCTTAGCTGCTTCCAAGGTCACCGCCCAGAGATTTCCTCGCCCTGAAAGAAGAGACGGAGATTGTCCCCAGCGACGCTTCATCCCACTGACTGTCTACGGCCTCCGGAAAGCGGCGACGCTCCCGGACGCGCTCTGTGCGCTCCCGGCCGCCCCGTCCTCCCCGGCCTGCACCGTCCGCGCTCCTGCGCTCTGCAGCCCCGGGCGCGGTCGGACCGCTCGGCTCCGGCCT
>PVIC010057659.1:0-10584 GCA_004025085.1 Thryonomys swinderianus
TGTGTGTGTGTGTGTGTGTGTGTGTGTGTGTGTGTGTGTGTGTGTGTGTGTGCTTTTGAGACAGGGTCTCCCTTTGTAGTTCAGGCTGGCCCTGAGCTCACTATGGTGCCCAGGCGAGCCGCCGCGAACTCAGCAATCCTCCTGTCTCTGCCTCAGCATTTCTTTTAACAAAAGCATTTTTCACTCTCACAAACCCTAGAATGACAGATAAACACCTCTGTTGCATAGATGGGGAACTTGAGACCCGGACTGGAGAAAGGACTTCCCCAAGGTCACACAGTGACAGAGTTATTAGGACAGCCAGAATTCGACTGGCAGTTTACAAACTTATCCAGAGCACTCGCTGCCCGTCTTCTGTGCTCTCTTGATATCACAGGGTTCTCAGACCTCAAGGCTTGTAAATCACTTGAGAGGCTTCTCTAGACTGTACTGGCTTCACTCCCTTGGCCATGTGGCTCTGTAATGAAGTTCTTACAGGTGATCTGCTCGCCTGTGTTGGGACTCACAGGGCCAAGTGAAATCTAGCGGATGTGCTCGCAGGGCTGGCTGGACCTCTTGCCCCAGCATGAGAAAATAAGACCCAGACACTACGCTTCCTCTAGTCTGAATGTTGGCCTTCACACATGTGGGGCAGACCTGCGCTCAACCGTAGGTCTGGAGTCTGTCAAAGTACTGAATCTGTGTCAGTCCCGTCCTTCAGGAAATCCTCGGGCAGGTGGGTGAACATCTGAACAAACCTCCCAAATCTAGGAGTTATTTTTAGGCAGCTGAGATACGACTGAAATAAGTGGCCAACACATGTTTTAAAATGTATCTCCAAACTCTTCAGCGCTCCTTCTACCTCTCCACTGAGAAGAGGGGTCTGTGTTTCCTCTCCTTAAGGTTGGATTGAACTCGGTAGAACGCATCAGAAGAGACACTGTCTGTCTCTCGATGCTATGCTAGGAGAGGCCATGCAGCTCTGGGATGTCCTCTTGAGACACCGTGTGCCAAAGCTCTCCCACTCTGACCAGGGCCACACACTGGGAGAAAATTGGACCACATGGTCAGGAAAGCACAAGCACTCGCCTCAACCACCTGACCGAGCGTCCTTCAAACCGCCTAATCCACTGCCACCCACATGAGTAAAGAAGCCACCTGAGGACTTCAGTCCCTGACCATCAAGTCACTTCAGCTTTCAGTGAGAACCCAGACTGTGTGAAGCAAAGCCATGCTTTTCCTGATGCTGTGCCCATTCCAGATTCCTATCCCCACAATCTGTAAGCAAAATCAAATGAGAGTTTCACACCACTAAGCTTTTCAGCAATTAGTTAACACCAGTAATTGGGACAGCCAATAGTGACCTTGTGGACAATCAGTTGCTTTCCCTCACTCATGGTGGCCATCACTATCCCATCATGCCATGGTCTACCAACACAAATGGATATAGCCTTGTAATCCACCTCAACAGTATACTCCCAGGCAACCACTACAAACACCAAGACACAACCCCTTTGCCATCCAATGACCGACCTGGTCCTTTTGCTTTGTTGACACATCTGGGAAGGCCCAGCTCCTCACCCTTCTGCCCCTGCCTGAGTCGCTGAAGAAGATGCACTGGCACGTGTCCTGTCCTCCAGCCCCACACCTCTGTCTGCGTACCGTGTCCCTCTTGGCTCAAGCAACTCCGAGCTTTTGCAGCCATCCATCCCTCTGCCTTACCTCACTCTCACCTGCTTGCTCTCCAGTCTCTCCTCAAACATCACTTCTACCAGGAAGCACAGCCCAGAGCCAATCACCCCTCCCCCATCACACTGAACTTCCCTTTCACAGCTTGGATCACAATTTTACAGAAGCAATCACTTGTATCCCCCAATAAACTCTAAGCTCCAGGAAGACAAGGAATGCATTTGCCTTGATCTTAGTGCACAGCAGGTGCCATAGTGATACTAATTGAGTGGGCCAGTGAGGAGAAACGGGTCTTCAAAGCTTTATCTTCTTCTCCTAGACCAAACTTCTAGCCATTCCACTTCCCTACATCTCTAATCAGCTACTTACCTGGTGGGTCCCTCATCATCTTTGGAACCAGTTGAACTTTCAGGTCACTATTCAGTTTCTGGGGAGAATTCTCTACAGACCAGCCATTTCTCTAGGCACTGTGTGGGTACGAATGCAAACAGACACTTATGTAATGACAGTTTAATATCTTCATCTTGTGCGTAGGGCCTCAGTCAATTAATATTCAGTCAATTAGAAAACGTGTCAGAATGATAATAAATTATCCATAATTAAGTCCAGCCAGGAGCCAAATGACTTCCTTGCTGCTTTGGGGGAGAAGTGGTAATTGGTAGCACTGTAAATAAGTAAGTGATTTGGATGCCTAGTGTCTGGAGCCACAAAAGGCCATGGGTAGGGTGTGGCCCAGGGACCTAATTAATGTCACAATTCTGTCTCATACCAGGTTAATGGGAATCAACACGTGGTCAGACTTCTGACTTCCGAAAATGAGAGCCAACTTCACACAGTAACTAAACGGCAGAGGCGATTCAATAAGTATTTGAAGTAACGGATTACTCGACCAACCTCAAGGACTGTGAGCAAGCCTCTTTAGCTCCCACCAGTTGTCCTCCAGATGATAATACCAGTGTTCGCCATCACCATAAGGCCGACCCCACAGTCCACCCCGCAGACCCTGCCACCCACGGCTCCCATCTCACATGTGGGACACAGCGAGAGCCCCCTCAGGGGCCCCAGGCACCACGACCCGAGCCTGCCTCCTCCCTGGCTTCAACCTCCTCCCACTCACTCTCCGGATTCCATCCAGAGCGAACGACACACAGTATCCCAGGCCTGCCCCTGTACCGTTCCTATAGCCCTTCAGGGAACTAGCTCCATCTTCTCTCTCTCTCTAAGCCCTCCAATCAGTCACATTGACCTCCAATTCTGATGCACCAGAAAGCTGTCTTGAAAAGTCTCCTGTCTCTCTGCGATACCCTTTGGTGTTCCTCCTCTGGACACACTTGGCTGTAAATACCATTTTTTTGCTGTGTCTTCTACTGGGCTTGGAGCTCATTCAGACCCGACCTGTGTCTGAGCAACAGGGACAATCCTCCTCTCCTCAGGTTACCATGAGGGTTAAAGGAGATGATGTCCATGAAGCGCCTAGCAGTGTGTCTGACATGAGCAGGTCTTAAAACTATGTTGAATAAACAAATGAAGGAAGGTCACAGGGCTAGAGGTTACTCAGAGCCGTAGAAAGGGAAAACTGGAAGATTTTTTTCAGCTAGAGATGGGATTTAAATGGTATTGATTAGTCAGTTATGTGACCCTGCAGGGGAGGCAACAGGCTTTATTATCTTCCTAGATCCAAATCTCCCTTTTCATAGCAATTATTTTGTATCAGCCTCTTTAGTATGATGAAATGAAATCCATGGATACTATAACCTACCTATATAATTTTAAAAATCAATATAAGGTATTACAAAGAGAAAGGAGACAACTTGTAAGAAAATAATATCTATTTAATAAGCAAATCCTCAGAAATGACTGCAGAGAAGAAACACGAAAGAATCGGGTGTTTGCATCTCTTTCTAATTAGTAGGTTGGGATTTAAGAGACATAAGATAACATTTCACTCGATATTGTTGGCACTTTTCCTTCCATACTTGACATTTCAAAATAAGGGCTAGATCAAGGCTTCCTGTATTTATAACTACAAAGACTCCCTGAAATTGGATTGTATTGGTCCCTTCAATTCCTCTTGGCCTTGAGTTCTCAGCACGATTCTTGAAATGGGGACGGCTCCCTGTATAGCTCTTGGAAGTTTTGAACAGAACTTTAGTACAGCTGGTCTCTCCTTGATATGCCCAGTCACTGCATTCCTGGAAAGTTTCTGTATCATAAAGTCACGTACAAATTATTATGCATATGTGAATTCACAAATACACAGATGATAAGGGACATTGAGTTCAGAGATTTATCACAATGAAGAAATGTTTCATTTACCTGTCTGTCCAGTGACATACATGGAAGCCTCCTATTTTTCGGACTAACTCTGGTTCACATGAAATTCCCCAGCACAGTGTGATGTTAGATGGTTCTTGTACCCATCCACTAATTAGCTCCAAGTACTGAGCCTAGGAAAAAGAATTCCATAAAAACACAACACACCTACAGGGGGCACCACTGCTCCTTTTGAGATAAAGTGCTTGATCCAGGATCCCAGAACCCTGAGGAAACTTGAGGACTGTGCTAAGTCCCCTGTCCTGCTGAAAAGCTCAACTCAGATCTTTCCCGCAGGGCAGCCTCTGAGAAGGTTGTAGGCCTTGTGAGCTGGCACATGGGACAGCCACCTGGGTGCACCATCCCAGCCGAGGCTGCCTCCAAGGATAATATTTGTGAATCAGGAGGGTGAGCTAGAGCCGTTCACACACCCCTAACGGCCTCCAGCTGCTGCCACTCTCCTGGTGCCCAGGGGCACAGCCAAGCCAAACTGGGCATGGGCTTCCTGCCCAGGCTGAATCCAAGCAGAGCTCAGCCACCAGCTCCCCACAGACAAGCTTACAGCGCAGCCAAAGCAGGCTTGAGTTCTAGTCCCAACTCAGCTACTGAGCTGCTATGTGACCTGGGAAAGGCAAGCTGTGTGTCTGCACCCTGAACCTCCTTTGCTTTAAGCATTCGATCTTTTTTCTCTCCTGAAAGTTTGTGTCACAGGAGAAGCCACATCAATAAGGAAGGTAAATGTTCATCCCCAGTGACACCGGGGAGCTCATATCTAAGAAAAAAGATGCTGATACACTTAAGGGTTACAAATGAGCCGTCTGTTACTCAGCACATTCATCACCTGCACTCTGATGACCTGGTGCTCCTGCCTTCAGAGAAAATTTCCAAAGTGGACAATGAGAATGAAGTGGACGTCAGCCTGGCCAAAGAAAAGAGGCAGCTGAAAATCAAGGTGCATAAAATTGGACAGATGAAACAAATCCTGATATTAAACACCCTGGAAAGCCAGGCTTCAGGGAGCTTTAGGAGAGCGGCCCCCTCTGACCCACAGGGGACACGTCGCAAGATCCCACTGGTGCCACAAACCACTGAGAATATCAAACAACAACCACAACAAAATGGAAGCGTAAACATGACAGTTTATAAGTAGAGTCAAATGTTAATAATAATAATTAATAATAAAAGTAGGACAACTATAAAAGCACACTGTAGTAAAATTTACTTAGAGCCTATGCATTGTTTAACATGGCATTTTCTGCATGGTATTTTTGGACCATGACTAACTATAGTTATGAGAAACAAAAGAGAGTGAAACTGGGGACAAGGGGCAGGCACCAGACGGCCCAAAGGTGCTGGGAAGGGGAGTGGGGACAAGAAGAGAGAGTCTGGGCCTCAGTAAGCCAGGTGGAAAGTGGAGATGGCATCAGGTGGTGCCCAAACAGAGCTGGCCTGCCTGTCCCACCGGCTCCCGTGAATCCGTGACAGACACCGGCCAGGGGGAGGGGAATGGCCACTAACTGAGCCCTCACTGGTGTAAGGAGTGAATAAGCAAAAGTTTCACATCTTCTTCCCAGCACTGGTACTGCTGGATGGGATAAAAGACGCAGAGAGACGCAGTGAAGTTTTCTCGTGTTGCCTTTGCTACCTTGGGCGTGCCATATTGCTTCCTCTCTGTGAGTTCTGTTTGGCATCCCTGTCTTGGAACCAGCCAACTGTGGACTGAAGCCTCAGTGAACTGTGAGCCAAATAAACCCTCTTTCCCTGTCACTTTGGGAGTCAGGTATTTTGCATCAGCAACGAGGAAAAGTAACTGACACGTCAGCTTTTAGGCCACAGAGTCCGATCTGAAATCCACGTGCTTTTGACAAATTCATTCACTCACTCACTGATTCGTCCATATGGTGTATTGAAAGTGTCCTGTGCCCCACACTGAGATGGTACAGACAGCCTTTGGCTTCTCCAAAACTCACGATGGAAGACGAAAAGTACATCAACAAATAATACACTGGTGAGATTATTTCGACTCACAAGAAGCAATACAAAGAAAACCGAGCACATAAAGCACAGGTAGTGATGGAAGAGGAGAAAAAGGCTCTTGCTCAGCGGGAAATGAGATGCATACCAGGTGAGGTCAGAGGTGAGAAGAAACTCAAGGTGTGTGATCTCCATGGCCCATAAGCTGAATTTTATTCCCGAAGCAATGAGCAGGGTTTGGAGAAATTTTTTTTTTTTTTTTTTAAGACAGGGTCTCGCTTTCTTGTTCAGGCTGGCCCTGAGCTCGCTATGTAGCCCAGGCAAGCCTCGAACTCAGCAATCCTCCTGCCTCTGCCTCCCGAGCGCTGGGATTACAGGCCCAGCACTGTGGTATGTGGTACTGATTGCTGGTGGGCGTGACTCACCACACCCAGCATTGTTGTATGTGGTTACTGGGGATCAAATTCAGGACCTTATGCTTGTGAGGGAGGCGCTGGAACCACTGAGCTAAATCTCTGGCCCTGGAGGATTTTTTTTTAAGTAAATAAAGTCCACTATGATGGAATTTGCTTCCAGAAACGCGCAGCTGTGGACAGAGTAGACCTCAGGCACTGAAGGCTGAGCCGGGCAGCCAGTGTGAGGCCGGTGTGAGGAGGAGCGTTGGCTCGGCCAGGGGCGCCCACAGCACGGACGGGAGGAGTGGAGAGACAGTTAGCCCTTGGCCGTGGCAGCCGCAGGACCTGCTCAGAGACGAGGCACAAGGGGAGAAGGGGAAAGGACAAGACCTGCAGGCTCTCCACCTGCCCCTACCACCACGGGCGACCACAGGTCTCCCGGCCCATGTGGGTTGCACCGTGGGCATGAGAAGGTAGAAACTCTACAGCCTGGGAGCCCCAGTCCTGCAGCCGCTGAGTTCCCAGGACATCCCCTCCGCACCAGTTCTCATCCTCTTCTCCGGGGAATCAACCAGGAAAACGGATCCTTTGCCTCAGGTGACCCTCCAAAGACTTTGAGGGGAGCGGAAAAAGGACTTCCGGGTGACTTGTTTTCCGCTTCCGTCTTCTGTCATCTTCCTCCTCTCTTCCGTAGGCCCGTGCAAATCCCGGCCGACGGCAGGACTGATGTTCTGCCCATGTGCTCGGCTCAGTCCCCCCGGAGCCGCTCAGCTCTGGAGGTTTCAGGAAGGAAATCAGGGCTGGCACCGTTGCATCTGCCTGGATCACAGAGTATCTTCCAGATGATGGTCTGGGGAAGGTTCTCCAAGACCCGGGTCAACAGATCAGAGGGCATCTGTGATCACGGGGATGGCACTGACCGCAAGAGGGTCTCCTCTGACTCCTCAGGTATTTTGGAGCGTGTGACCTGAGAGGGTGTGCTTCTTTCCCTGAGTTCACCTCAGCTTGTGAGTTGTAGGTGTGAAGCATCCCACTTAAGACATACTTGCAGCCAGTTACGCCCTCTTCACCATAAAGCACCGGAAAAACGGACCGAGACTAATGGGTGTATGCAGCCCCCTCCCAATGCTTAGACCAACACCAGGTGAGCAGGAAGGTCAGAACTACCCACCTTGTCTGCTATTTTCTTCCCAGTAATTTATTATCTTCGATGAAGATCCCTGTGTCTCCAGCCCACAATTTCTGTGTTAGCAGGGCAAGTCAGGGGCCCTGAGAAAAGCTCACCAGTAAGCGAAACAGCCTTTGGAAGATGATCCATGAGCAAAGAGAGAGAGGCTGTGCACTGCGGGAGGTGCTGGGCTTCCCGTTCCAGCTGGGGCCGCAGCATTCACTGAAAAATGCATGGGCAAAAGGGAAAGAGATGGAAGGGTACCCACCTTTCTGAGAATTAGGGGAATTTACATTATCACTGGAGCACGGTGAAAATTGAGACTCAGAAGCCCAAATGACTGATCCAGGCTCAGAGTTTACTTGAACAAGGCAGTGTGTCTTTCTAGATACTTTTCGTTTGATATATGTAATCATAAGTACTTCTAAAACACCTGGTACTGGATTCCAAGACAAGCTGAAGACTGTTCTTAGGAGCCCACAGCCCTGTGGAACATCCAGGAAACTAGATCAGGACAACTCACTGCAACACTACCGATCTTCAGAATCCGCCGTTTGACCAAGCAAATGTCAATGACGGCAATGGCCAGTAAGTGTGGAGCCCAGTACACTATGACGTAGGGAACCTCCCCTGGCCCCCCTGGCCTCCTTCGGCCGTGAACAGGAATGAAGAAAGATCCCCAAGGTTCTGGGATTCTTGACAAAGTGCCCCCTTCCTGACCCCTCCTCCCAGGCCTGAGAGCCCAGACCCACCACAGCTGTCTGTTTTGAGACCCCCAAATCTATTCCCACAATGCCCTGCACAAGACCCCAGGGCACCACCCTCCTCTGGCCACTGATCCTCACTGAGCTCTCGGCCACTTCCTGCTCCAAGTCCCCGATATCCCTGGGACCCTGCCCTCCCCTCTGCACCCACCGCACTTATTCACCCTCTGGCCCCTACTGCGGTCTGACTCTCTCAGGAGACATCCTCCCTGTCCCAAGAGGAGGTGCTTTTTCGCCTACACTCCACTATCCCTTGTAGGGCTCCTTTGTGCTCCCTATGATTGCTTCCAGAATGCTGTCACTCTGTCTCTCTTCCTAAGACGAGTTTTAATTCATGTCCTCCCGCTGGCCTGGTCTTTGACCTTCCTTCATCGGAAAGATACCCTTCGGTCACTTATGGCTATGATCAGACTGTATCCCTATTATTACTTCCACGATTTGCCTCCATAATCCTGGTTTCAGGAATTCCACTCTCCGACCTCAGTGCACACAGAGGTCAATATCCTTCCACTAGGAGCACGAGAGAATCCTTGGACCCACTGACCCTGCTGCCCTCTCACCGTCTCTTATCCCATAAGGCCTTGCCTCCCTCCGCCCACCAGAAAGGTGCTGGCCAGTCGTCATCATCATCTTCACCCACCTCCTTGCATTACACTGGTGGTAGGTTATATCTTCTAAAATCTGGCTGCAGCTTTCTTGACCTCAACTGCATTTCGTACTGTTGTGGTTCATACCCAGATATTCCCCAAGACCGGTGTAGGTGGGGCTTCTGAAAGGCGATTGGACTATGAAGACGCACAGCCAACTTGCTGCCAGGAGGCGGGGTCTGGTCGGAGGAGGTGGTCGCTGGGGGCGTGGCCTCCAGGGTTTAACTCCCTCCCCAGCTCCTCCTTCTGTTTTCTGCTTTCGGACATCGTGCTCTGAGCATCGCTCCTCCACCAGGCCATCTGCCAACTATGGACCAAAACTTTTCCAGGCTGTGAGGCAAAACACACCTCTCCCCCTCGCAGGTGTCAGGTACTGTATCTTAACGACGAGAAAGTTACGAAGACACCTGTGCACACTGCGACTCTGACGCACTACTGTCAGGATCTCCCTCCCCTCGAAGGTGCATCCCGTTTCCTCTCCTTGACTCTGGCTTGGGGCTGTGACCGTGGCAGAAAGGACGCCAAGGAGAAGTCGGGGAGGGTGGGAAGAGCTTCTGCTTCCTTCTCTGGGGACACTGGTTCTTGGAACCCAGCACCACGTGGAGAGGAACCAACGCCCTGGGCCACCAGAGCCTGCTCACAGATGACAGAAGCGACTTGCCAGCCGTGTCTGCCACCATCTGTGCTCGCTCCCTAGGGCTGCGGTAACAAATTACCTCCAACTGGGTGGCTTATGACAGAAATCTATTTTTTCACAGTTCTGGGGAGCTGAAGTCCAAAATGAAAGTGTCAACAGGACCATATTCCTGCTCTCAGGGCTCTGGAGGAGAATCCATTCTTGGCCTCTTCTAGTTCCAGGTGCTGCCCTTGGCTTGTCACTGCGTGACTGGGGTCCCTTCTCCATGGCCACATGCCACCACCAGCCCTGGTGGCTTCTGTACGCCCAAAGCCCTTCCTCCTTCTCTCTCAGGCACACTTGTGTTCTGTTTATAGCCCATATGGACAACCTGCAATAATCTTCCCATTTCAAGACCCTTAAATTAGTCAGAGCCACAAAGACCCCTTCTCCAAATAAGGTGATATTTATAGGCTCCAAAGATTAAGACCCAATATCTTTGGGGTATCTTTATCAGACAGCTACCCTATCTTGAAAAAGAACCCTCTGGGGAGGCTCAGGCAGAAGAATCATAACTTAGAGCGCAGCTTGGGAAATTTAGTGACGCCCTGCTTCAGAATTTAAATTTAAAAAATCGCATCTTCCATTTCCCACCTGAAAGCCACTCCAGCTGAGCAGAAATAAGGTGCCTTTACCAAAGCCCAACTAAAAAGTAAAGATTTACAAGAAAAATGAGCGACTGTGCTGTTCATAGAGAACTGGTGCTGTTTGTTACACAGCAACAGATAGTTAATACAAGCCTCGGGTCCCCTGTTCCTTTCTTGCTTTGTTTCACCTGATGGTTTGTTTGATCTTGCCCTAAGCTACGACAACAGCTGAATGTGACAAGAAGGGTGCGTGCAATCCTGCTGACTTCGCCCACCCTACGTCACATCCTTTTTTGCACATGGGACGTTTGGGCTGCTCAGATGTCCAACTACATCCCCCCTGTAAGAACGGCTCCTCTTCCTCCCAATGACCACTTCACTCTCTCCACTCT
>PVIC010057660.1:0-10602 GCA_004025085.1 Thryonomys swinderianus
GCCTTGAACTCAGCAATCCTCCTGTCTCTGCCTCCCAAGTGCTGGGATGACAGGCATGAGCCACAACGCCCGGCAAGTTGTATTTATTTTTATTAGTACATATGTGTAATATGTAATGTTTACATGCCCTGTGGGATGCAGGTACATATCCATAACACATCTTAGCTCCTTTTTCATCCACTTTCCCAAACCACAGAAATATTGCCTTGAGAAGACATTATGGTATAGCCTCATCCACCTTCCTCACCGGATCTGGCACTGCGATACGTCTGTGTTTTCCCCACAGCCAAAGTGATCATGAAAAGCTAACATTCAAGGCAGCCGGCTATGAGGCAAGAGACACTCAAGGAGGACCTCTGAAGAGCTTTCCGAAGTGGAATGACGAGTGAAGGATGTTTAAAGTGAAGAGATGCAACCTCAAAGAGGACACTGGCAGTGCCTCTTTTGCTGTGATACATTTTCGAAGATTAAAAAATCCACCATGGTGCTTGACCATTGCCTTTGCCTTCAGGCTTCCACCCCCACCTCCACCTTCCGCCCGAGGCACAGGTACACTGGCAGCCCGCCCTCTGAGTCACGTCACCCAGTGCTTTCGGCACCCACCTCGGGTCCAATCACTGAGCTAAATCACTAGACGCGTCTCACCTGAGCTCACTCTGAAACCTCATTCCCAACTCTTGCTTTACCTCAGAAGCTTCATCCCTCCTCCTCTCTGCTATTCAGTGCCGCACTCCATGTCCATCGCTCTGGAAATGCCTTTTTCAATGTACTCCAGTGTGGACACTTCGCTACCTCTACAAACATCTCCCTCCCCCTGGCTGCTTCAGATGTCTTTCTGGGCAGGACTGTTTTCTCACCACTTGATTCCATTACCCTGAGCAAGGCTGCCCTTGGCGCAGGAGCCCTGGTTCTCGTGAAGGCCTTCCATGTGGCTGCTGGGGACATCTGACATCTCTCTCAGACCGAGCCCTATTTTAAACAGCTTTGCACAACACCGTTTGGCATGAATCAATTAGCAAGGGGAAGCAGAGAAAAAGGGGAGCATCTATGCTTATTTATGTCATATTTTTTGGGAAATACATATTAGGTCCCACAACTGCACATTTGCAATTTCTGTATTGATATAAAAATACTTACATTTTAGCTGTTATGCTTTTTTAAATAGTTCAGATGTTTTTCTTTTAGTTTTTCGTTCTAAAAACTTTGGCCAATTGTTATATTTTATTTATAGTATACATTCCTTAGCTCAAAGGAGTTACTAAAGCATAAAATTAACAAGGTCAGTAACTTCAGATTTTCTAATTAAATAATAGAAATACATCCTTTATCTTTCAAATGACTCCAGTTCAGCAATATATAAAGAGATAGTACAAAAACTGCTCCTAAACATTGGCCAAATATATTCAGATATTACCAGTGTTAAATGTAAAATATACATATATTTTAAACTTATTTTATAGACCTAAAAGTTATTTCAGAATTTTTAAAAAATCTCAGAATAATAGAATAATTTTCAGTAATATACAAGTAAAATTTTACAGGGGTCACATTATTTAGAGATATGCATATTATATCATACAGTTGTTTATTAGGACATGTCCATATATCATACAGCTAGGTACATAATGGCATATGTATCTATGTGTTTAAGTATATTATGTTCTGTGAGCATACACACCCACATATTTGTAAATATATTACCATGTGTAGGTTTTTCAAAAGTACTCATTTTTATTACTATAAGAATTGAGGCATGAAATGAACAAAAAGAAGCCACTGCTTAATTTTGTTCTCAAATCTATGGAAATAAAACAAACCTGAAAAGCAAATAGGTTTTCATAAAAAAAGTAAATCTTCCAGACTGAGAGAAATGGGTAAAGTATTCTGAGAGAAATTATAAAAATCTGGGGAACAGACAAACTCATGAACAAGATTTAAGAAGAAATTTATTTTTCTATGATTCATTTCATTCACTTAGGATGTGTCCCACCATCACAATTCTTAAAATATAAATAGTAAAAGTGGAGGACAGGGTAGCTGAAGAAGAGAAAGCACTATTTCTCATAACTATCAGGTTAACTGATGCATGTTTTGTTTTGAGTGAGAGTGTAAAACCGTACTATCTAGATTTTGGAGAGGGGGAGGGCATAGAAGGATAATGAGTTAGTGCTTACATTGTATCCAAGTAAATCTTTCAAAACTCTAAGAGGAGAGTTCAGAAGTAAAAAAGTCAGGCATTAAATTCAAAAAGCAGTAATTGCAGCAAAATCAATTAGACAATTTTTCTTGATCACATTTGAAGCTCTGACATTACACATCCCATTTATTTGCTTGTGGCCTAATAATCCTCTGCATGCTGGGAAAAATCTTTGTTCTCCGATAGAAGTAATAAAGCTGTCTGCATGATTTTCTCTTGTGAGATGTGAAGTGTTCTGATTTTATTTAATCTATTGGTGTGCAGCCTTTTAAAAGTAAATACTTCACACACACTGAACAGAGAAAGACATGCAAGGGGCTGGCCATAAGTGTAAAAATTAAAAAGTGCCCTGTGAAGAAATAATGATGGCTCTCCACAAAATTAAATAAATAAGAATCTCAGGTCAAACGGGCCTTGACTCTGCCGCGAGAGTGAGGGGAGCTTCGTTTTCTCCCAACAGCCCTTCTCCATTCAGTTGTTCCTGTTGAATAGGGAGCATGGAGAAAATGAAGAGATCTAAATGCCAGCAGGAGACGAGCTGCATTCTTCTGGGCATGTCCTGAGCCTAGTCACCCAGAACAGCTTGTGATCCCCGGACAAAGCCGTTCACTGCAGGTGGCCATATCAAGAAATTTTCCTCCTGGAATTAGATATTATCCCAGGAATCACTACTGAGTCAAACATAATGCCCCATCCTGCTGGGTCAAGTAGGATTCCATTTCAATTTCTTTACACAACGATGCGTTTCATCTTGTCTGTGTACAATGACAGTGCTCAGGCATGAAATAAATGGAAGTGCCTGAAAGGCAGAATTATCCCTTGAACCTGCAGCATTCCCAACCCCAAAACATACATTGTCAAGTGAGTTCCCGATAAGCAGGATCTTCAGCGAGTGTTTGTGCTGCTTGGCTTCCTTTAATCATACTCCCTTTTGTAAAACGGATTTTCGAGGGGAAAGATAAATCACTGCTGAGGGAAAAAGTCATTTTCAAAAGGCTTAAGAGGTTCATTTTGTTTGGCTTACCAAGGTAAAACAGGTAATGCAGAGTTAGTGAGTCTTTTGTGATCAACTTAATTCGTTCTTCATATTACCAATAAAACCATCAAAATAAGATTGAAAAGAGCGTTTTATTTATAACAATGTTCTCACAGAGAAAAAGAGATGACTTTTATTTTTAGAGATACCCAAACTCCAGCAAGCCAAAGCTTAGACTAAGAGCAAGCTTGCTTCCACCCTCTCTGCTGAAGTATAGTACTTTCTGGGCTGTTTGACAGAAATGTTTCAATATGTTTCTCAGTACCCTTCTGCCGACCAAGCTTCAGGCTGGCTCTGGCATGGCTGTATGAGTAGTCAAAATACTACTTTTTTTGTTCACTGGCAGGTTATGTTTGAGCCCTTTAGATATACAGACATGTGAGAAAATCTGAAGAGTAACCTTTTATTTTCATTTTGCTGGAATAAAATACCTTTCTTCAGTACTCAAATGTTCTGCAATCTTATAGTATATTCCACTTGTAAGAATGAGTTTCTTGGCTATTTTCATGAAGGAATCGATACAGAATGGAGCAGTTCAACTTTAAGCAATTTTCAGTATCGTAACAATTATTATACAAAAAGTCCCCTGAGTATTAAACAGAAAGAAAATTTGTAATACATATAGTAGTTTAAATTTTAATGCACATTTCCTTAACCCCCCCTTTTGGGCATAAATATACTTCATTAAAATATACATCTTTAGTTTAGAAAGTCCATTGAATATAAAAATAACAACATCTCAAAATTTTAAGCTAAATTAGAATTCTCTTAATACTTTTACTGTGTAAAAGTGTATTCAAAATTGACCCAAACATTAAAAGTCAACTTGGATGCCATTTAAAAGTGGAGATGCCTTCTTTCCAATTGTGTAGATTATTTGGTTGGAAATATCATGCTACAAATTGCTGCAATTCTCCAAATTTATTACAGCTATAAAAAGCCATGCAGCTATGAATACACAGCGTGGCCCACTGACCACATAGGTGTTCATCAGAGAGGTCTAAGTCATTTAGAAAAAATGGAAACAGTCTTTATAATATCACTTAGAAGAGGTCCCTGAAAAGAATAACCTTGTGGACTTAGAAATCTTATTCAAAGAAATATGAATCTTTAACCAAATTTTTTTACTGTTCATATGTACCAGTTTTCATTACTCCTTTCATTCTTTAATTCTGAAAATATTTCCTCTTGCATCTGGGGCTATGAAGAAGTGCATACTGGTCCATAGGAAGTCCAGATCTGTACCACTTTAAGGAAAGTCAGTGCTTGTTTGTTGTGTTTTTCTTTTCCATGGATATTCAAACTGTCATTTTCTTTAGACCAATAACACACTCATATTTCCCTAAAATTTCTATTTTTCATAGGATAAATTTCTTATACTTGTTGCTCAAATTGTATGGTTACATGGTATACGTTATTAGACTTAGGTTAGTGTTCTAAGTCTATACTTGATTAATAAATGCTTTAACTTTAAAAATCAACTTTTCAATATCTAAGAAATAATTTCTTGTATTAATTTTTCTTTTGTTATTTTTTCAGAATTTAATTTTTAATTCTAAACAAAGATTTATGTAAAAAAGTGACTTTAGAAGACTATATTTTTTCCTGTGGGTCTTTCATTTATATTAGTTACAGTTAAATATCCTTCGGTGATAATTTTTTCAAAGTCCTAAGAATGATTTCTTTTTGTAGATTTGATGCTTTTTTATGCAAGACTATTACCTATGACTATTTATCATAAACTTTGCCTGGATGTCCTATTGAGACATACATGAGTCTTTAAGATAAAGAAAACATTTATTTCTTCATTTCCACAATTTTGTAAGGAAATTTACTGTTTCAAGTGGAAATATTATTATTGTCTACTCGTGAAGAAGGGGTTATAGTACTTTTAATTCTATTTTTAAGTTTCTTAGCAATAATAATATGTTTAAGGATAAAGGAACAGCGTTTGGTTTATTTTGTAAACCAATCTCTACAGTGGGTTAATTTTCATCCAGTGTCTTGGGCCAAGACTTGGTTAAAACTAATGTGTCTATCAGGGTGTGCTAATCTGTGGTACAGAAATGAATAATCATTAAGTCTTGGTGATTTAAAATACAGTCTCACTTACCCTGCAGACCTCAATGGCTTGTACGGCTCCTCAGCGAAATCTCTCAAGGTCCAGGCTGAGGGAGACGTGATCTTTCCAGTGTTGCTCATGACAACATAGAAAAGGTAAGGCAGCAAAGTGCACGTGGGCTGTGAAAGCTGTTGTCTCAGCGTGAATTGTGTCCTTTCCACTTCCTCTTTCCTGGCCATTCCTCACTAGGAGAAAGTAAGAGAGATCTGTCCTGTGCCTGCAAAGGAAGACAAGTAGAAATCTTGGAAAGATTTAGGATTTTCTGAGCAGTTTTTGCTACCAGCCTTCCTGTTTTTATTTTCTCAAAGATAATGAACCATGGTGTATCTAACTTTGGAGTTGTGCAATGTAGTCATTTAGACATTATTTCAAAAATACCAAGTTCTTTCCCATCAAGATAAGCATCTCATCCAGATAGCTGACCTTGTCTGAAAAAATTGAATCTGTTTTAAGCTGGTCCATCATTTAAATTGAGCACCCCTCTGATTGCTGGCCACTGTTCCATGCCACATTTTGCTTTATTATTAACATCAGTATTTCAGTTATTAACAAGATTATTTTTACTAACTAATAAAAACACCTGTGAGCATTTTAAGACAGTAAAGCATTGTCCTCCATAGAAAGGCTCTTAGTTCTCTAAAGCAAAGGCATTGCCCAGTTGCCAAGCAGGTCAAGGATAAAAGGGAATGAGGCAAAGGCAGATCTAGAGATGGATTCTATTAATAAATTGTTTCTCCCAACAGCTTTGTATCCTAAAGATTTTTTTCTTCTAGAATCTGTTCTCAAAACAATTCAGACCCACATGTGAGAGATAGTTTCTGTCCCAAGAAATAAGAGAAAAATATTTTTAAGAGAACAAGAAGAAAAGTCTATTTGTTTTGGATGGTATTTTGTAATGTGAAAGTGGCCCCAGGATTAGGAATACAGTACATGGAATGTGGAAGAAGAAATAGTGTGTCTGTGAACCACATGTCTATGAGGGGGGGGGAAAAAGATGATATTGATCTCATGGTGACAAGAGAAACAACATTCATGAAACAGAGGAATTTTAATGCTTTCTGCTTATAAAGTAGGTTAATGATTTTTCAAAGGAAATGTCTTGACAAAAGCAGGTTAGGATAACAAATGTACAGTATTTAATTTTAAACCAATAAACTCAATTTCAAAGCTTTAATTACAACAGTAAAAAAGTTATTAAGACAAAAATAGGATACTCAGAAAAGAAAAAAAGTTAATGTGAAGAAAAACAAGAGGATAAAAACTAGTGTCTGTTTCTTTGTTTCACAATGGAAACAAGGGTAAGGTAATTTAAAAGTACTATCAAAGTAAGATGTTTATCTCTGTTGGAAGTGTACAGTACTTATAAGAGAACAGATTGTGGCAAGAAAGAAAGCTAAATTAGATATGTGAGGTTAATGAAAATATCAAATCATTTGTTTTGTACATACAAGGATTTTGAAAACAGAAATGAAAATCTGTGGTATAAGTACCTTGTAGAAAAAGACTCAAGTGATCCTATGATGAAATACATACTGAAATTGAAGACTTCTGAGAGAATGAAGGAATAGAATCAATTTTCTGTGCTGGTGTAGCGCTCAGAAGGACCTCTATTCCTGTACCATTATATGATGGTAACAAACTACTATCCTATATTTTGTCCCAAGATCATTTTTACCTTTATTTTTAATTTTTTTAATTTTTTTTAATTTTTAATTTTTAATTTTTTTTTTTATTTTTGAGTCAGGGTCTTGCTTTGTAGTTCAGGCTGGCCTGAACTCAGCAATCCTCCTGTCTCTGCCTCCCGAGTGCTGGGATTACAGGCGTGAGCCACCAGGTCCGGCATTGTGGTATGCGGTGTTTATTGTTGGTGGGCGTGAGTCTCCACGCCCAGCATTCTATGTGGTTATCGGGGATCCAACTCAGGACCTTGCGCTTGCGAGGCAGGCGCCGGAACCACTGAGCTAACCCTCTGGCCCTTTACCTTTATTTTTACCCAAGAGAACACATCTCTGAAATGAAGCATGGTGGAAAAGTGGGTAAAAAATAGAATCTGTTACAGACCACACAAATTGCTGAGTAGAAAAGATGAACAGAGAGAGTCATACAGAGTCAGTCAGAAATTGACTGGGCTTGGATTGAATTTCTGAGGTAGAAGAACTGGGAAAGAAGCTAAAGAAGAGAAGCCATAAAGGAGACAGCAACGTATCATAAGCTCAGGACAAAAGTGTGGGAAGTGAGCATCAGAGGACTGGACTGAGTGCCCTGGTGGCTGTTAGAAAAACGGTGTGTCATGTCAGATTTCAGCTTTAAGGTACACTCTGTTTACACAATTCATATCCCAGCCTAGACTCACATGCTCTGGAAAAAGCCCACTACACAGATACGTACATGTGTATACCCCCGTACATGTGGACATTTAATAGTGGAGGGTCGTTTTGTAACACCGAATAAAAACTCTGTTCTATCTTATGACACCCTGTGAAACACAGAGAACATGCAGACGATGGTGCCATGAGCTAAGAACTGAAATGAGTCAATTCAGAAAAGTGTATATCGAGAATCAAATGCGACACAGAGGTTGTTGTCCAACTTCAGTCGGAGAAATTTTGTGGACATTCAATGAAATGAATGAAGAAAGTATCTCCATCCCCAGATAACCACATCTCATAATACCTGAGATGCAAGTTAATATGATTAATTAAATTTAATTATCACCCTTTTTTCAAACGTTCCTGTGAGGTGGGCAACTCATTTCACCTCTTCAGTTCAGTTCTACGAACAAGATCACAGACTTTCAGTGCATAGCAGACATAACACAAGTGAGTAAAATACAGCTTTCACTAATTCAGGGCTCACAGTCTATGGTCTGCCGAGCAGGACTGCAGGGAAGCACCTGGAAGCAATACTTAGCAACCTAAGGAGAATGTGCTTTAGGAGCAGGTAGGTGAGTGAGGTGGAGATGGATTTAGGAGGAAGGAAGAGCTTCAAAGAAGATAACTTGTATCAGTGGCTTAAACACTAATATGGGTTTTACCAGATAGAAAAACAGATACAATGAAGTTTATAAATTAGCAAAGAGAGGATAAAAATGCCTCCTGTAACCAAGGTCTCCTGGAAGTAATTTAATGTAATGAGGGGAAAGGGCAAAGTATCACCCCTAGCCAGTAGGCAAACTTCAGTGCAAAAAAGCAACCTTTCAAAAACAGTAAGATGGTGTGAATGGAATTAATTGCAGACCTTTCTTCTTGCTGTTTCTCTGTTACTGGGTGTAACAATCAGTGCATGCTCCATTCGTCTTTGCTGCTTTCACTGACATAACTCTTCTTCCTGTACCCGAGTCTTAGTTACAGTTAGTTTGCTCCCAGACAACCATGTCAAAAAATTTCATCACTTCGCATAGTAGGAGTTTTATTTTCCATTTCTGACACCCTTGATAGAGCAACAACAAATACAAAACACACTCTTCCTTACAATAGCTGACTTCTAGTTCATATATTTATGTTGTATATCCTATAAATATTTCCAGTTTTGATAATACTTCTCCATTTTACTTCACAATCTAACTTATGTCTCTACAATTATAGACCTGATTTTCTGTGTTTCCTTTATTTACTAGCTTCATTCCATTCTCATTATCAATACCCACCCCAGCCATTATCTAAGCACCTTCACACTGTGCTTCTGTGAAGTTCATAAATAGTCATGTCTCTTCTTTCACTAAGAAGATTAGGGGAAAATGTTTGGATGACATTTAAGACTGTCATTTGTACAAACTGATTTTGCAACATTATTCTTTGTCAATAGTTCAGGATTATAAAGCATTTCTGGTGCTTCTATTATTGCTTTTTGAATCTCTATCTATGTTACTATTACTATGTATCTTTCTATCATCTCTCTATTATTATCTACCATTTATCTACTAGTATCTATGTGTGTATCTGTTTATGTTTCTATCATCTATCTATCAATCTATCAACTATCTATCTATCTATCATCTATCTATCTATCTATCTATCTATCTATCTATCTATCTATCTATAATCTATAGATGTATCTTCCTCTTTCTGTCATCAACTTAATGAGTAAAACAGTCAACAGAGCTGTTAATACACTGTTTATCCTAATTTTCTCATTCCAAACCTCAGTCCCTTGAAAATTCACTATATAATATTAAGAATATTGTAGATTAGCCAGGCATGGTGGCTCACGCCTACAATTCCAGCACTCAAGAGGCAGAGGAAGGAGAATTGCTGAGTTTGAGGCTTGCCTGAGCTCAGGGCTAGCCTGAACTAAAAGTGAGACCCTGTCTCAAACAACAACAAAAAAGAATATTGTAGATTTTTAAGTGTTAAATTCTGTGGAATGCTTATAGAAGACATTAATGTGTTCCTAACTTTTTTTTCCAAATGTAGTTTCACCCATAAAGCTCTCACACATTAAATCTAAAATGGCTCTTTCCATTGGCCACTTTGAAATGAGAGGGCAAGAATGTGGTACAGAATACAGACCCATGAGTTATAGATAGAGCACATACTATTTTACAACTCAGAATGTATAATCCTGAAGGCACAGCAACAGAAAGAAGAAAGCCCTGAGGGTTGTGATTTACGGGGGAGGTCTACCTCTACAGCTGCACACCCCCTGAAGGAACCGTGATTCACACTGTTATGTCGTCTTTCTCCTGCTAGTGAATAGCATCCCCTTTTGGTGTGAAGAAAGAGTGGACAGTATTATAATGGGACCTAGGTCTCTTCAAATATATGATTTAAAGGTTACTTTTTAAAGGCTTGCTCATCAGCCAAATTTTAAAACTTTCCAGGGCCTCACATCTGAGAAGAAGGCAAACACTACTGCCATGATTAATTTAGGATAGTGACTTCTCATTCTTTAAGAAGGATCTCTCTTTTTATCATTTTCTTGTTTCTGAGTCAACCAAAGCTATAATTTTTCAAACTGTAATTAGATACTTAATATCAGAAATTTTATGAATAAAAGAATGGTTAAGTTCAAATGGATTGGGTGAGTTTGACTGTGTTAAGATGGACAGATCAATCTTGGAAACAACCCAAATGTCCATCAACTGGAGAGTGGATAAAGAAGATGTGGTTTTTGTACAAAATGGAGTATTACTCTGCCATAAAGAATGACAAGATTGATCCATTTAGGTGCAAATGGAGACATCTGGAGGATATACTAATAAGTGAAATCAATAGATCACAGATAGACAATTTCCGGATCTTCTCTTTG
>PVIC010057661.1:0-10598 GCA_004025085.1 Thryonomys swinderianus
TTTTTTTAAAATTTGAATCTTTATTGGTACATTATATATACACAGCACGACTATGCTCCACATTGAAAATTTGTACCAGTATATGACATGACTCAATTCTCATTTTTCCCCTTCCCCTACCTACCCTACAACTCCCTACCCCTATGTGCACAAGCTTTGTTTCCTTTTTTTTACCATCACATTTTTTCTTTCCCCTCATTACTTACCCCTAAACCTCATTTCCCTTTGAATATTTACTATTTCACAGTATCTATCATGCATTCTAGAACTCATTTACATCTTTGGTTTCTCATACCAGAAAAGATACAATATTTACATATCTGTGACCTATTTATTCACTTATAAGTGTGTCATTAAGGTATTCTGTTTGAGTATAAATGACTCAAAATTATCCTTTTTATGGCAGAGGAATACTCCATAAGTCTGGCTTATTGCTGAGTTGGTATATGCTGCCTAGATACTGTAATTTCTCTTGTTTTGAACTGTGATAAGTCTGAGAGGTTTTCACTGTCTTTGGAAACAGTTCCTCAGCAGTAACAAACATTTAAATTAGACTCTATATTTAATTTATAGAGGGAGGAGATACTGACAGGGAAAAGGACCCAAAAGAAAGTACAGAGACACACAGAACCAGGGACATTGTCCTTGTTATTACCCAATGCCCTATGATCCTGATAAGGAAGATCATTTTGTTCAATAAGAACAGGTATGTACATCATGGGGTTTGATTTTATTTAATTTGTGGTTTTGTTTTTGCAATGAGGTGGGGCTGGTGCTAGTTAACCGGTGCTCTCTTTCCCAGGCCCCTCACTAGGTACACACACCTGGGAGGCAGTAGTTTCTAACGATGGGATGGACTATGAGGCAGCCACACCCACAAGAACTGGGCACCACTCTTGGCTTCTGTTGCTCAGTCAACAAACACACATTAATCACCTGTCCTGGGGCTGGGCATTGCCTAAATGCTGGGAAAATAGTAGCAAATAAAATAGAGATTTTGTTCTAATTGAGGAAGATACCCCATATATGTAATAACTAAGTAAAGTATGTACGTTCTAAGGCAATCCATGACATAGAAAAGAAAGAGCAGGGACATGGGCGTGAGGAGTGCGAGGGGCCACGGTGGGCCTCCAGCTGCAATGCGGGAGTCAGTACTGGCCTTATAGAAATGTGACACTGAGCAAAGACTTGAAAGGGGTTGAGGAATGTGGGGTTTTTTGGTTGGTATCTGGAAGAAGAGATTTCAGCCAGGTAGAGACCTTGATGTAAGAGCAGGGCCAGCACACTTGGAGAGCAGCAAGGGGGCCGCTGTAGCTCAAGGGGAGAAGAGGAGGAAATCAGACTGGCAGGTGAAAGCTCAGAGGACCTTTCACTGTGGGTGGAATGGGAGCCCTCTCAATGGAAGTCTGTCCGCCACGCTGAGCATGAACAGTTTCTAGGAAGTGTGGCAGAGGCGGCCAGGAGAACTCCGACATCTACTCTTCTTCCACATTGTGGAGTTGTCTGTGAAGGCAGATGGTTGGCCAGAGGCCATGGTCTTGTCCCTTTCTGCACACAGGGGTGGCTACGTGACTAGGAGATGGCACAGCAGCCATCACCTAGGAAATAAATAACTTTGGGGTGGGCTTTGCTTTGCAGCCCTGCACCCAGCCCAGACTATTAAATAAGAAGGGAAGAAACTTCTTACGTTTTAAACTATTGAGATTTGAGCGTACTTTCGTGGTGGAAATCTAGCCCACTGTAACTTAGACAAAGGTCAAGGGCAAAGTCAAGACTTTTGTGGAGGCTGCTGGAATCCACAGACCACAGAGGTGGCACCAAATGAGAAGAGGTTGAATTCAGAATATATTTTGAAGGTTGAGTGCACAGAATTTGATGGCTAATTGGATATGGGACATACACAATGCAGGAGATTCATTTGCCTTCGTGGTTTTTGTTCTAATCATTTGTAAAGTTCTGGGGAATAAGGGGATGGAATAGATTTGAAGGGCTGGTCTTGACATGACTTTAGAGTGTGTTAGATTTGTTATTAGACACCAGGTAAAGGTGTTGAATGGCTATGTGGACATAGAAGTGAGAAGTTCCTGGAGATGTCTTCCCAGGGATATTGATTTGGAGAGTGCAGACATTAGTGTTCAAACTGACCAGTGCAGAGATTGATTTTTTTTTTTTTTTGAGACAGGGTCTCACTTTGTAGTTCAGGCTGGCCCTGAGCTCACTATGTAGCCCAGGCAAGCCTCGAACTCAGCAATCCTCCTGCCTCTGCCTCCCGAGTGCTGGGATTACAGGCATGAGCCACCACGCCCAGCACTGTGGTATGTGGTATTGATTGCTGGTGGGTGTGAGTCTCCACGCCCAGCATTGTATGTGGTTACCAGAGAGAACTCAGGACCTTGCTCTTGCGAGGGAGGCACTGGAACCACTGAGCTAAATCTCCAGCCTGGAGACACATGTTTTGAGCCATAGCAAAATCTTGTCATTTCTGCTTTAGAGAAAAAACTGGTAGCTAGAAGAGTGGATTTTGGGGAAAAGACAAGAACTTTGTAGATATTTACCAGGCCAGTAAACCACCCTGGAGACAAGTCAGTCATCTCAAGTGCCTTGGGATCAATGCCACGGTGACTTTAATCAAGCTGGGATTAAGGGGTCGACTGTGAACGCAATTTTCCCTCTAGGCCGGGCTTTTTGCCTGTGCCCTCCAGTCAGCAAGTGGCCTCATGACCTACTCAGCTCCCTCTCCTTCGCCGCCATGTTCAATCGATCACAAGTCTGTAAAGATTTGGGCCTCCTAAAGGCCTTGCAAATTCGTTTACTTCCTTCCCTCCCCTGCTCTGTCATCACCCTCTCACTTGAGCCTCTCCAAGGCCTCCAGAATGGCCTCTTCCAAATGGCCCTCAAAGCTGCCTTCTACCTCCAGACCGTGCCTGAGGCAGTGGGCACTTTTAGAAAAGGAAACTTGGCTTTGTTACGTTCCCTTCCTCCTTGGTTAGAATCTGGAAGTTGATCTTTAAGGCTGTACACGGTCCGATGTCTACACCCTCATCAGCTGGGCGTAAACTTTCACTGAATAAATGGATTAGTGAGTCAGTGAATGAATACAGCAAGACAAAGACTCATTTTGAGCAAGTCCCTTATGGTTTAGATCTAGAATGTCTCTCTGAAGTCTCATGGGTTCACAGGTGGGGCTTTTAGCATGTGATTGGGTCAGGGGCTTCTCCAACCATCAGTGGATAAATCCACTCATGAATCCATAGCTGAACACATGGGCAGGAGAGGAAGCCTGGTAGGAAGACGTGGTTCACTGGAAGCGTCTCCTGGAAAGGCCTATCTCCCTTCCTACCTGTCTTTCTCTCTCTGCTTCCTGCCCATCATGGCATGGCAGCTCTCCTCCACTGGAACCCTCTGCCATGCCATTTCTGCCTTGCGGCAGCCAGCTACAATCCAAAACTTCTGAAAACTGTGAACCCAAATAATCCATTCTTCAAGTTGAGGATGTTGGGTATTTTGTCCCAGCAACAAGAATGTGACAAAGGCACACTTAAATATTTTAAATTTTCTGAAATTCAGCTCCTTCATTTATAAAATGAGAAAAATACTTTCCTCACTGGGATGTAAACTAATAAGATGCCACATTAATAAAGTGTGCTTAGCTTTGCATGGTACATCTGATCAGTGTAAATGAGCCAAATCAGCTCTTGGCACATCTTCTGATAAATGTGCCCGATGCATACTGCTTCATAATAAATCAGTACTCTGGGTGCTCATTATCTTAGGTGACTTTTTATTTCTATGAATTTCATACAACCTCACTTGATGCTGAACAGACAGCTATACATAATTATTTTCAGCATCATGTTCTGTTCAAAAAAATCTTCATTGTTTCCAATACCTATGAAACCAAGTTTGAACTCTTCAGCTTGACATTCACAGTTCCAGTAACTGTTCAGAGTTAAAATATATCTGATGCTCCTGAGAAATTAATCTTGCACAAAATTTAGACAAGTTCTACAATTCTAGGATCTGTGTTAGGAACTGGATTCTTAAGTCTTAACTATTTGTGACCTGTGTGGTATAGTTTCAGTAATCGAGTGGTATCACCTTTGACCAGAGAAGTTCAAAATATGATGGAAGAGGATGTTCGCACTTAAACCAGGCCTTGCAAAAGATGCTAATGGGAATCAAGGCCACAGCAGCCTGGGGCGCGCGGCTCTGGTCTGCATTCAAGAGCTCCTGCTGCAGGAGACACTGTTCACTGCCAGGCTCCAGCGGCCCCAGCGGCCCCAGCGTTGCATTCAGTACAGGCTCCTCAGGACTTTCGCTGTGTTGTACTCCGCCAGTGAATGGCTGTCCTGGCTGCTGAAGGGGTGCGCGCGAAGGCTCCTCTCTCAACCTTCGTCCTGCCTGCTTCTCTCCTTGCCTGGGTTTGGACTTGCCTCAAGCCGAGAAGTGGGAAAAGCCTCAGTACACCTGCTTGTGGGATTTCATGACAGTTCACCTCTGCAACACTGAGAATGTGCCTCCCGTCTGCTGCTACAGGGTGGCATGTTTTCTGTTTCTATAGCATTAGCACAGCTCCTCCTCCATGTGTCCCAGAGGAGCCCAGCGGGACAGGTGTGGGCAAAGGGCACAGCTGCTCTTCTCTCTGCTAAACACAAAGGGCCAATAAAGAGCCTGAGCCTCTTTGGCCTGGTGACAGCCTGAAGTCTTCTTCCTGCTCTCTTGTCCCTCTGCTGAGCAGGCCAGGAAGAGAGCCCTGGGCACCATCTTTGCAAGAGCTAGGTGTACCCAAGTCGCCCAGGCAGGCCCCTGGCTGGGTGCCCAGCCCTCGCTCTCACCATGGTGAATGCCAAAGCTGGTCTCAAGCCATCTGCAGACCTGGAGCCTGCTCAGCTCTGCCCAGACAGCCTCATCGCATGAGAACTAGATCTTTCCTACCTTCCCACCGCAAGTGCTAGCTGGACACATGCACCAGTGAGAGGTGCCGGGCAGATGGGTGTGAGACGGGAGGACGGAGAGCTGCCTTTCACCTTTCACGTGTTGTAGCCCACGAGAGTGAGATCACAGCCAGATCACCAACACACTGAGAGCCAACTGGGAATCCTTTATTGCCAGCAGCTGAGAGCAGGCTAATGCCAGAAAGAACTCTCAGCCCCAAAAGTCAGTTTATACAAGCTTATAAAGACAAAAACCACAAACTCGGGGCAGGGTTTGAGCACAGGTTTTCATAGGAACTAGTAAACCCTACCTTTTTGGCAAGCTGAATTGTTACAGAAGCAGATTGTGTTGGTCAGGCTAACAGGAGACAGTAGTGTACCTGCAGGGAGTTACTTAGTTATTGTACAATATATTGTTTTAATCTAAATGATCTGCCGTGTAGTGGGAGGTTGACCTATTTTTACAGGACTATGCTCAGAAACAACCTCAAAGTTTATGCAGGGTTCAAAATGGAGTTAGTCCTGCTAACTTGGCTTCTCCACATACTCTTTGCTGCAGGAAATGAATTCCCAGAGTTCTCTTCTTCATCTCTAATACTTAAGAGAAGTACTTTCTACACTAATTTTGTCAGGATCCTGCACCATCTTAAGGCAATATTCTTAAAATGGTAAGACCAAGCCAGGTGTGGTAGCCCGTGTCTGTATCCCAGCACTCTGGGAGGTGCTGACAGGAGGATCACAAGTTTGAGCCCAGGTTGGGCAATTTAGCAAGACCTCGTCTCAAAAATTAAAAAAAAATATGTTTTTTTTTTTTTTTTTTTAAAGCACTGAGGATGTAGTACAGTGCACAGGCACTGGATTCAACCCTTAACATTAAAAAACATCAGAAGGCCATTCCTCCTCCCAAGAATTACAAAATTTAGCTTTCTGTTTTCTTTTTCTTTTTAAATAAAGAAACAGAAGCCCATAGAATCCTATTTCTTCAAGGAACAGATGAAGAATGAAAAGCCAGGAAAGATGTGTGCTGTCCCACTGCAGCGAAGAGGAGGCAACACATGGAGACTGAGGGCAGCTGCCATCTGGAGGCTTTGTCCGTGCTGGGCCCGCTGTGTGCTGCAGTCACTGAGTACTCACAGTACTCCACGGACGAGGGTCTGTCCGACTCCTGCCTGACGGATGGAAAAAAATCACCCGAACAGATTAAATCAATTACCTGTGGCGGCCGGAGTTTAGGCCCCTTCCCCTCTTCCCCTCCACTTGCTAGTGGTCAAGCCTGTGTATAAGCACCTCTCCCTAAGTTTGGGTGGCCCGGGACTTGCATCCAACTAGTGGGACATGGCAAAGCTGATGGGTGTCACCACTGTGCAGACACTGTTTCATCTAAGACTCCATCTTGCGGGACTCTGCCAGCTGGACGCAGGAAATGCCATGTAGGAAAGGTGGCAAGGCCTGCAGCAGCCTCTAGGAACTGCAGGTGGCTTGTAGGAACCCCAGGCAGCCTATAGTTGCTGAGGACAGGGCCCCAGGTCCTACAGCTACAAGCAGATGGATTCTGCTAATAATCTGAGTAAAAGCTTAGGAGAAGCTTCTCCAGCAGGGCCTCCAGCTGAGCGTGCAGCGTGGCCGGCGTCTTGATTGCAGACTGGAAGACTCTGTGCCAAAGACTCAGCTGAGCTGGGCTCAGATGGACCCAGAGGTGCTCTGAGGTAATCAGTTGTGTTGTCTGGGCCATAACTCCATGATAATCTGTCGAACAGCAACCACCCAGACTACAGAAGATCTTTAGCATCTTCTAATTTTAACTTTTTAATGACGTATCACTCTACAGAATGGGGTAAAGGCACTGCTGTGGGATCTTTTGGTGCCCTTTTAGTTTAGTTGCTCTCATAGTTGGCTTGAGGGTTGGATGCTGAGGAAAATACATGGTGATAGTAGGCGTTAGTATGATCACACTGGGTCACTGGCATAACAGGACCTAATACTATCCTAATTGTCTATTTTCTTTCCACTAATACACTGCAACTTTCTGTAACTTTTTTTTTCAATTTGTAAAGTCAATTTAATCTTATTTCTTTATATTTGCTTCTGTGTGGCTAAAATTCTTCTAGTTAACATCTTTTATAAGGAATTCTATGGAATTTCTCAATATCCTTCACAAGACCACTTATTCATATCACTGTACACTTTTGGCTTTTTTATTTTTGTTTTTCTTTTTTTTGAGACAGGGTCTTGCTTTGTAGTTCAGGTTGACCCTGAGCTCATTGTGTAACCCAGGCAAGCCTCAAACTCAGCAGTCCTCTGCCTCCTGAGTGCTGGCATTACAGGCGTGAGCCACCACGCCCGGCTGCCTTTTTTTGTTTTTTGACACAGAGTTTAAATATATAGTCCAAACTGGCCTTGAACTCATGATCCTCACACCTGAGCCTCCCAAGTGCTGGGATTACAGGTGTGTGCAACCACACCCGATTTGAAATATCCTTGTCATAGTTACTTTACTATCACTGAGACAGCCAAAACTTAAAGGAAGAGGGATTTACTTTGACTCCCTATTCCAGTCTGTGGTCAGGCAGCTCCAAGGCAGAAACAGACGGCAGAGAGACCTGGGGCAGGCAAAGGTGCTCAGCCCATACCAGCCAGGAAGCAGAAGGGATCGGGTGAGGCTGTCCCCTCTGGACACACCATCAACACTTAGCCTCTTGTAACAGGTGACTTTATTCTAAAGGAAGGCCATGCCCTTGTATCCAGTTTCTCCTGTCTGCACGAGTCTTCATGAGCCTCTGGCATATTAAGAATAATGCATTTCTTAGGTGAATGTTGAGGGCACCCAGCACACACTTCATGTTAATCAGCATGGCTCCAGCAGATGGTGCTCTGCGATTCAAGCCACACACAAAATGTCTATCATAATTAAAATACAGACCCTGAGGTATTTAGAGATGTTGATTAACCTCAACAGTTAAATTGGGTTCACCCCAAGATTGGGGACTTACTTAATTAGTGTGACTTTAATCTTTCAATAAATATATGTAATCTTTGCCTGGGGCCCTATGATGAAAGAAATGTCCCCATTCTTAAGGTAGGGCCTCCATCAGGAGAAGTCAAATCGCCTTCCTTAC
Organism: Thryonomys swinderianus; assembly: GCA_004025085.1. NCBI lineage: Eukaryota > Metazoa > Chordata > Mammalia > Rodentia > Thryonomyidae > Thryonomys > Thryonomys swinderianus. The sequence goes on from PVIC010057661.1 coordinate 8,051, forward strand.
ATTGAATACCGCCAGCTATCATTTTAGCAAAACAAAACAAAAAAACCAAGCACCACAGTGTAAATTCACCATATGCTACTAATGAGGAATATTGAAACTACCGTCTAAAGGCACGGCAACTATCAGAAGTCTCCCCTTGAAAAGCTGGAAGCCCTCTAAAGTGATCACTATTTTAGCACGTATTCCTTCTGAAGTACACCTGGGAAAAGGCATGACCTTATTTCTGCCAACAGTGCCTGCACACTGGCTACTGTATAATTATCGTGGCAGAGAAAAAGTCACCAGGGCTTCCTCGGAGAGCTACGTGAAATATTTCCTAAAATCAATCAATATAATTTGCACTTTTCATGCTTACCTGCACACAGGTAGGTGTGAATATTTTCATATTCTTCCACTGTGTTCTACCAAGAGGTCCCAGTTTTCATGCTCACCAGGGCCCTTCTGATCATTTTCCTGCCCCTTCCTCTACTCTCTCTCAAGAATCTCCTTTATCTTGTGAAAAAAGGCTGGGGCTGGTTTACTCGGGTCGCTCGCCTCACGAATGTTTGATCCACCCTGCGTAGCCTCTTCCACAAGAGAGGTATCCTTGTCAACTCTTCTATCCAAAATACCACAGAGCTACTGCTCTCCAGTCAGAGTCCATCCAAGCCGTTTCCTTCGTTCACAACTGCGTTCTCCTGAGAAGTCCTGTGTTTGTATTCTTGCAAGTCTCATGGTGTGAATATACATGCACAACAGAACCACCGGGAGGAATGAAATCATGCATGACTGAGCTCCAGCCCCAGGATATTTATTCCACAGGACTGGGTGAAGCCTGAGGGGTCGGACTGGTAACAAATTCCCAGGAAAAGGTAAAGCTGCCTGGTGCACTGGGAGAACTGTGTTAGGCAGTGGTCCTCTGCACTGACGTCACGTGAGAGCTCCCCAAGGAGATGTTGAACAACGCGCGCATCCCTGCCCCTCCGAGCCCTTGTAAATCAGATCCACTGAGAACGGGTCATGGGTAGTGTCTCTTTTTGTCTTGACAGGTAATTCTAATGTGCTGCTGGGACACAAGTCACTGAGATGAGCCGGCTGATGCCAAGCAGAGGTGAGATCTGAAGAAGATGCTTTGATTCAAAGTCTCCTCTTCTGTGCACTTTGAGATACATATTTTAAATTTTGGAAATACTTAACATATTTCAAAAGCCATTACATGCAACTATGCATCACACACCCCTGGAATTTGTTGGCTTTCGGTAAATATCAGAGAATGACAGTGGTCATAAGAGCAATCATTTTACTCTCGGTTGCTATGACTGGGTAGCCATGTATGCAGTTCTTTATGGTGAGATAATTATTACCATTTTCTAGGTGAGAATAAAATTTTGCAGGATTTGAGTACAACGATAATAAAAGGCATGACAAGTGTTCATTATCAAGAGAATAATTATCAGGAGATTCAGCTGAATAAAACCAGAACTTTTGGTAAACATGAGCTATAAATAAGTTTTTGCTTAGAAACAAATTCCTCTATTCTGGCAGTCAAATGAAACATTGGTATTTTTTTTCTAAGATACCCGATTTCAAATACAAATGCCTGACTTTTTTTTTTTTTAAAACATTCTGATTGTAAATCCAATGCAATGAATTCATATTTGAAGGGAAAACCCGGACTCCAAAGGAGGGAGAGTCCTTTCACCATGACCCGCTGGTGGCCCTGACTCCAGTCTTTTCAAGTTTCATTGCTGCTTTCCTGGCACAGTGTGGGGGCACATAATAGATGCATCACAAAGATTTACCAAACCTGACTAAATACTGTTGCCCTATTTCAGAGGAAATGAGTGCCTTTTTTTTTTTTTTTAACTTTTCACCTTAATGTGTAACAAAGTAATACATGCATCTAGTTTGGAAAGTCATGTCTTTTAACACAAAATATTGACTATTTTTTTCAACTTCTTTGCCTCCTAAATCCTGCTGTCCAAGTATAAGCACTGTTTACTCTATCTTTTTTTTTTTTTTTTTTGCTTTTGAGACAGGGTCTCGCTTTGTAGTTCAGGCTGGCCCTGAGCTCACTATGGTGCCCAGGCAAGCCGCCGTGAACTCAGCAATCCTCCTGTCTCTCCTCCCGAGTGCTGGGATTACAGGTGTGAGCCACCACGTCGGGCATTGTGGTATGCGGTGTTGATTGTCGGTGGGCGTGTCTCCACACCCAGCATTATATGTGGTTACCGGGGATCGAACTCAGGACCTTGCGCTTGCGAGGCAGGTGCTAGAACCACTGAGCTAACCCTCCGGCCCTGTTTACTCTATCTTATTTCTTCCAATATTTTAAAATACAAGACGGCCTTGATAAAAACTCATATGTTTTAATAAAAACAGTATCAAGCTGCATCTCATGAAAACTAGTCTGACAAAGGGCAGCTGTTCAAAAAATTCACTTAAGGGGCCGGAGGGTTAGCTCAGTGGTTCCGGCGCCTGCCTCGCAAGCTGTAAGGACCTGAGTTCGATCCCCGGTTACCACATATAATGCTGGGCGTGGTGGCTCACGCCTGTAATCCCAGCACTC
>PVIC010057662.1:0-10547 GCA_004025085.1 Thryonomys swinderianus
CTCTCACTTTATAGTTCAGGCTGTCCTTGAGCTCACTATGTAGCCCAGGCAAGCCTCAAAGTCAGCAGTCCTCCTCCCTCTGGCTCCTGACTGTTTGGATTAAAGACATGAGCCACTACACCAGGCATTGTGGTATGTGGTGCTGATTGCTGGTGGGCGTGAGTCACCATGCCTGGTATTATTGCATGTGGTTACTGGGGATCAAACCAGCGACTTTGCCCCTGCTAGGCAGGCTCCAGAACCACTGAGCTAAATCTCTGGCCCTGTTTGTCTGTTTTTGAAACATGGTCTCAGTAAGGTGCATAGGCAAGGCTTCAATTTGTGATCCTTTGACTTAGCAGTGCTTAGAATTCAGGTATGGACCATCACTGTTTATTTTTGGATTCAACCAAGAATCTGTAGAGAAAGAAAGGTAATTGTACACTTCTTGTACAGTTTGTGCAGTTAGACCCTACTATAAATGTGAAGAACAACCTTGTTTTTAATAGTCTTAAGATATATATTATATACGTGTGTGGACACACAAACACATACATACACACAAATCACAACTGGGCACCTACTTAATACAACTGAATACAAATGACATTAAAAGTTTGACAGAGTAGTATGTGTATGGAAAAACATTTCCAGTAAAATATGTAGGATAAGAATAAACAAGTGCTGAGTAACAGAAAATATTTACTATATTAGGCCAGTATAAATCTTGGAGGCCTCTTTCTAAAAAGAAAATATTTCTGAAATGAATCACTGTGTAAGTTGGAACATAAATTGGTAGAGAAAACAGTTGAGGAAAATGATTCCAAAACAGTGTCATTACAGATAAACAAGAAACCTTATACATACCCACATATTTGGTGGAATGGGTTTTAGAACCTATAGAGTGCCAAATAATTAAAATGTACCAAAACATTTATTTGAACTGTCTAGGTTCCAAGGTTTTAATTCATTCTCCCAAGCTTCCATAGTGATAGAAATAATTGATGTTTACCATTTTAATATTAAAGTTTTCTCACTAATGGCATTAGATATAAATGACTTTGATTTGTGATTTTTCCCTCAATGCTGCTTTTAGAATCCATTACATGATTATGTATGAAATGGGAATTGAAAATTCTCTTAATATCCATGAGCATGTATTTATGCAGTCTTTAAAATTTAGAATTATGTAGGTTACCTAAGCACTGGATTCAAATGTTCAAATATAAATTATATATATATATATATATATGTATATGTATGTATATGTATACACATACATATACATATATATAGTCCTGTATCTGAAGTAATTACAAAGAGCAGGAGAAGGAGCAGGGAGTATTAAAGTTCAAGGTTACAACTTTCTGAACATACCATGATCCACACAAGTATGCATGTGTTTTTGTATATGTGCTGCCGAAGCGAGCACTATGCATGTGTTTTTGAATATTCTGAAGCTTCTATTTAGTTCTGCAGTGACTCAGAATTGGCACGAAATGTCACTTAAACCAAAAGATATGCTTTCGGTCTGAAAATTGGTTTCTTGTGTCAGTTAAAATTCATAAACACATTTTCAACTCCATACCAAACTCGTTCTACCCCTCAACTATTAAGTGAAATCATTTTAACCAAACAAAACTATGTAGATCAAGTTTAACTTTTCACCACGTTATAATTCTTGAATGCAAGATGCTATAGAGGGAAGATATTGCCATTCCACTAGGATAAGAGAAGAAAGCTTTTTATCACACTATTAAACTAAACAAACAACTCCTGCCCCAAATACTAAATTTAGTTCAAATGGAATTTAGCAGATATATTTGAAATGTCTACTATGTAATTAGATACTGAACTGATGTGTGTCAATAAAGCCCAGTTGTCCTCACAATGGTCACTGTTATGGAAAAAAAAGTTATAAAACTGTGATAATTATAAGTGACAAATCTACACAAAACATGACAGGAGCAGAGAAGAGGGATTCCTAAGTTCAGGAAGAGGTATCAGGGTGACTTCTTAAAGTAGTATCCCTGGGCTAAGTCAAAAGATGAGCAGGATGCTGGGCATGGTGGCTCAGGTCTGTAATCCCAGCACTCGGGAGGCAGAGACAGGAGGATTGTTGAGTTTGAGGCTTGCCTGGGCTACATAGTGAGCTCAGGGCCAGCCTGAACTACAAAGCAAGACTCTGTCTCAAAAAAAAAAAAAAAAAAAAAAAAAAGATGAGCAGGGCACAGGAAAGCAAAGAGAGAGAATACAAACTTAAATACAAACAGGGACACCTGAGCAAAGAGCAGAGCCACATAGATTTTCCTTAGCACAGATAAGGGAGGATTAGTATGATTGAAAGAATGAGGGAAGCAGAAGCAAAGGTATTAATATGACTATCTGGATGCAAGTCAGTATGAGCCATAAAATTGAGGAGTAACAGCTTTTCTTGGTAGAATGGATTTGCTTGGCATCTGACAGTGTTGGAAGGGAAACCCAGGATGAAAGAAGCTTAAGATGTTAGAGAAAATAATTTCTCCTTTATAATTTTGGTTAGGCCATCCATAAGCAGTTGTTGTACAGACAGATAAACAACTTCCCCACTAACATCAAAACACACCATCCACAGATTATTTGGCCTCAATACAAAATAAGCAATGGAGCCGCAAACATACTTCTAGATAATTTCATAAAATTATCAATATTATGATTGCTTAAAATGTTATTTTGATAGCCCTATTTGTTCTCATCATAGAAAAATTTATCCAGAGTGGTAGGACCAGCAATTTGGTTGGGACAGTCCCATAGGCCTGGTAACTCCGACCTCCACACAGTGGTGGGCCCAGAGTTCTCACAGGACCACCACACAGGGAGGAGGCTCAGCAACCACACCCTGATTTGTGACACAGTGAGTAGGGCTGGCAGTTTGTCTGGAACATTTGCAGAGGTCTGGTGACCACAGCGCAATCTCTGCACATTGGTGGGCTCAGAGACCCCACCAGGGTCCACAGTGGGCAATCTTGGCCACTCAGGGATCCAAATATGCACAGCTTCAGCCCATCAAGGCCAAGCTCCGGAAAATGGACCAATGGTGATTGGCAAAGAGAGGGCTTTGTTGGGTCTCCTCCATAAAAATTGAAGCCCATTGGAAGAATGAAGAAAATCACTGCAATAAAAATCCACCAGACTACAATGGGTGGTGACATGATTGTTTAGTTCGAGTATCTTTCCTGGTGTTCCAAAATTGAAATTGCCTAAAACCCATTACAAAGTTAAGACTTAAGGGTCAGTTATACCAGGTAGAGGGCTCAAAAAGTAGGCATTTCTTACGGGCTCTAACTATTAGCAAGAAAGATACTTGCATTAGACACTTTACAGGCAGCAACCCAGAAACTAAACAAAAACATCATCAACAACAAAAATAGAAATAACACCTAAATAAGACCCAAACTGAGAATCTGAGATCACCAATGGTAAATTTAAGGCTATAGGGTGGACAGGGGAGTGAGAAAAAATGTGAATTAAGTCGTGTCACATACTGGTACAAATTCTCAGAGTTCAGTGTGGATCATGTTGTGTGTATAAAACGTACCAATAAAGATTCAAATCTAAAAAGAAATTGAAAAGAGTTAAATCTGTATCTGAAACTGGAAGCACAAGTGGCTACCATTTGGATCATAACTCAAGACTGGTTGTTAAAATACGGGCTATAACCCAAGTTGTTCTTATGTCAGGCTGGTCATAACTCAAGGTCCTTTGTAATCTTCAAGAGACCTGAATGGTTATAGTTAATGTCTAATAATCTAAAAATTAACAATGGTGGGAAAATCTATTCAGTATTATTTCAAGTTCTGATAACAGTTTAGTGACAGATATAGAACTGAATGCAAAATATAATCATCTTTACAGTGCCATCCACTGGAGATGAAAATCAGCCTGGTAGCTAAGAAGGCATGATAATTTTTCCTTTATGTGCCTTGTTTTCTTCTGGATTGGGTTTTGAATTGGCATGAGATTAGTAAGAAAACCTGAAAAATACTAGAGCCTGGCAGTGCAACGGAGCCCTTGAGAATCAGCAGACCAGGATAAAAATCTGTACTCTACCATGTATTAGCCCTGTGATCTAAAGAAGTATACTTAACTTCCTGAGAGCAATGAGTGGGGCACATTTTTATTAGACTTCTCAGAAGTCTTGTCAAGCTCAAGTTCCAGGTGCTTCTGGTGGACCAGGTCAGTAAACGAGCCTATTGTACCCTTGAATTTCTTTTCCCTTGGTCCTGATTCCCTCACTGGAACCTAGTTGCCTCTGACAGAAATAACCAGGTAACCTCTGCCCTAAGGCTCTGCTCTAGCTATGGCACAAAAGATTAAATCAGTGGAGGCCTGGGGACCTCAAGTATAACTCCAGAGTGGAGCCAAAACTTCAGTTTTTCACTATACTGGACAGAACTCTGAGGGCACTGGGTCCTTCAATTGCTGGAAAAGAACAGAACTTTTTTTTTGTATATATATGATATGAAATGTAACTGAAAACTTCAGTGAATTCTTAAATATTTAAAAAAAATTACAGTAGGGCCAGAGATTTAACTCACTGGTTCCAGCACCTGCCTAGCAAGCACAAGGGCCCCGGTAACCACATACAATACCAGGAGTGGGGTCTCATGCCCACAGGCAATCAGTACCACACACCACAAATGCCAGGCTTGGTGACTCGCACTTGTAATCCCAGCACTCAGGAGGCAGAGGCAGGAGGATTGCTGAGTTCAAGGCTTGCCTGAGCTATCTAGTGAGCTCAGCGCCAGCCTGAACTACAAAGTGAGTCTAAAAAAAAAATTACAGTAGAAGATACACTGACATTAACGCTCCTGAAAAACTTCCCCTTACTTTGAGTACACTTATGTCATCATTCTTCCCACTCTCTTGAGCAGTTCTAGAAGTCCTTTTCTGTAAGTGGTTTTAGTTATGCTTTCACAGCTATTGAGATATCCTGAAACAAGTCAAAGCATTTATACTTTATGGTCATTTTGACTTAGTGCAAGAGGCAGAAGTCATGTGGTGCCAGATTCAATGAATAACCCTGAAAAGGACCCATCCTAATGCTTTTACAAGCTAGCTTTCTGCTAGATGGGACTCAGTAGCAAGATTTACCATATTTTATCTGAAGTATATAAAAAATAAAACCTGTAAGTGATACAGCCAATGGAGTATGAACATTCAATTTAAGTACAGAAGAAGTATGATGAGAAAAAGGATGGACATATTTTAGCAAGTGGTACGTTTCAAGTTACCCCTCTAAATCTCTAATTGTTGACTATCTGAAAAGAATGACTGTAGTTATTTACAAGCTGCACCAAAAAAAAAAAATGGAATGGAGTTTGTTTAGATCTCAGGGAGAGACCTGTAGTTCTGAGGCAAGAGAACTAGAAGAGGCAGGTGCTAATAAGAAACAAGAGGGATATGAGATGTTCAACGCTCTATCTCTGCACAAAGGGAAACCACAGTTCAGGTCCCAGTGTGTCTTCATTGTTGTCCAGTAATTGATTCAACAGCCACTCAGGGCATAACTTCGAGAATAAACTTACCTTATTCTTACTATATTGGGGGACTGTCTCATACTGATTTTAATATTTTAATTTGTCAGGCCTTATACTCTGTTTTACCCTCTCTAGTCATTTATCCATTTTGAACATTTCTACAAAATAAATGCAATGAACTCATTTTGTAGGGGGGGGAATTTAAGTTTAGATTTTAAGGAACTTTACAAGACACACCAATTAATAAGTACTAGAGCCAGCCAGGACTAGGTGACTCCAAAGTTGCTTCTCATCTTTTCTACACCAGCCGAGTCATCTTACTTTTTTATTGCCAAATTATTATTATTATTATTATTATTATTATTATTATTATTTTGAGACAGGGTCTCACTTTGTAGTTCAAGCTGGCCCTGAGCTCACTATGGAGCCCAGGCAAGCCTTGAACTCAGCAATCCTCCTGTCTCTGCCTCCTGAGTGCTGGGATGACAGGTGTGAGCCACCACGCCTGGCACTGTGGTATGTGGTATTGATGGCTGGTGGGCGTGAGTCTCCATGCCCACCATTGTATGTGGTCACCGGGGATCAAACTCAGGACCTTGCACTTGTGAGGCAGGCGCCGGAACTGCTGAGCTAACCCTCTGGCCCTTTATTGCCATATTATTAATTAACATCACACCTTCCATATATGGAAAAGTAAGATATTTTTTTCTACAAGGATATCAGAAATGTTATAAGCATCTAACTGGCTGTTTTACTCACTTTCCTCATTATTCAGACAAAATACCCAACATCACAATTTAAGGGAGGAGAGGTTTAATTTCACCTATGTTTCAGTCTATAGTCTACAGATGTCAAGGCAGGATGGCATAGCAGAGTAGTGTGGCCGAGGAAAAGCTGTTCCCCTCATGGGAGAGATAAAGCAGGGAACCATGGCAGGAGCCAGAAAGGAAAGTAAAACCTTCTGAGCCATGCCAGTGACCTGCCTCTTCTGACCAGGCCCAACCTCCTAACAGCAAGACACCCAAAATTCCTACAATTCAATCACTTTCCAAAACTCCTGACTATGACTACATGAAGCTTCAGGAAATAAAGCTGATGGGTTGTAGTCCTCCATTTTGTATAGGCCTTCTGGTTTCTTCATCTCCCTGCAGCTCCACCACACTGACTTTCCACAAGGAAAAACCTTAGAAGGCAATGTGGCCTAAAACAGTTTAAAAGTTAACTCACTTTGGCCCTTACATAGATCCCCCAGACCAAAAGCTATATAAGATTGTCCCTTCCTTTGTTTAGGGCTTCTGCCCCTCTCAGGTGCAGGAGCCACTTTACCCTCTTCGATAAAATGTCTTGTCGGGTTATCTGTTGTGTGGTGTGGCCACTGCCGGCAGAGTTCTAACAAAAGCTTGTGAAAATAAACTATCATAGTTTTACAAGAAGAGCACTTTGTGCCTGTTCCAATATTGACACCTGCATTTGGAAATGTAGATTTTCTTTCTGAATAGAATTGATCTTATGAAAAGTGATTGAAATAGGCTTGACTAACAACTTTGGAAAGTAAAGAGTTTTGGCGCATTGCAAATTAAAGAAACTTTGAAATGGAATAAATAGCTAGGGTTGATATCTTTCCTTTAAAAGAGAAAAAGCAAACACAGGAAAGAGAAGTGACAGTTCCAGACAGAGATTGAGCTGAAAATCAAATTAAAGCTCTGGGTCTTCAGTGATTCTTCCTAACTTTCAGACCATCTCCAGAGAATGGTCTGCACTGTTCTCCACTCCAAGCAAATCTCTTTGGAAATAGCTCTGCATCTTCCTTCCTACTCAGCTCTTTTCCTTTCTAAAAACATCTCAGCATGTCTTTGAATTATTTGTGACAGACATTAAAATGCAATTCTATCTTTCCTCTTGCATTTGCTCTGAACAACAACAGTCCATAATTATTCCCTCTACCATTACCCACAAACTTCTAAAATGTCTGCATATATAATGTATCAAGCGTGTGCTCTACAGGCTGTCTTTTTCTACATAGAGACAGCCTTGGAAATCTGACAAAGTCTTTAGGTTCTTATAACAGAATTTTTAAGCACAGTGTCTTTTTTCCCCTGTGTTTAATATTGACCTCGGGCATCTGTGGCTTTAAAGTCTACCAAATTATTATCCAATTTACATTCTTGGAGTTATGTGATTGCCAGTTTCTCAGAGGCTCTGTGGTTTGCTTGTCCTGGGATCCTTGAGCTGCCCTATTCCCATTTCTCCTGCACACTTAGTCAAGACTTTTGAAGTTCATGACTTTTATTAGCTTTCCAGATTGATGTTTCCTGAAGCATCTCATACATGGTCTGGAGTTTAAAAAACTATACATGCCACCTGCATCACTAACAGCAACAGCTTTGCGTAGGGTGCCACATCACTTGGGAAAGCCCAGAGACAGAATTTATCACACTGCCATGTAAAGCTATGTGCAAAGAAATACATTACCAGATAAATACTCAATGTGGATATCAAGGTGGATTAGTCCTGCAGGTCATTTAAAAAAGAGAAAACTACTTTGTAATAGGAAAATTATTCTTATATCTCTTATCTCACCTGCTGCATTTCCCTTCCATTCTCTGATAATTTCATACTCTTTTATGAAGAGCAATTCCAGACTCCATTATTGTTCCAAGCTCTGACATTCTCACAGAAAATGAAAAACTGCCACAACCTTCTCTCCTGCTCATAAAGTCCTAGAAGAGGTAGATCAGACCATAGAATCTTCTGACTTAGGGTAATTTTTTTTATTCTTTTACATAAATCCCCCAGGCAGGTATAAGAAAGAAGTATTTCAAACCCCAATCCAAATATTTCACTTGGAATCATTTCCTGAGAAGAGTGGGCCATCTGACAATTAGCATATGCTGGCCCTGAGCTCACTGTATAGCCCAGGCAAGCCTCGAACTCAGCAATCCTCCTGTCTCTGCCTCTCGAGTGCTGGGATTACAGGCATGAGCCACCATGCCGGACACTGTGGTATTTGGGCACTGTGGTATGCGGTATTGATTGCTGGTGGGTGTGAATCACCACACCCAGCATTGTATGTGGTTACCAGGGATTGAACTCAGGACTTGTGCTTGCGAGGCAGGCGCCAGAACCACTCAGCTAAATCTCCAGCCCAGGTTATTATTTCTTAAAATCCCTTCATAAGACACAAAGCTATAGTACTGAAGAAGTTGACTGGCCCACAGGTTTAACTCAGCCCCCTCGCAGGTGAAGAGGGCGAGGCCTAGAGAAGTTAGGAAAGCTGACCAACTACTAACCCTGAGGCTATTTAGGGCCACAGCCAGGGCTGACTCTATGTATCTTAACCACTTACTTAGGAAAAAAAGTCTGTAATTCACTATTTCATGGTTTTCATAGCTTAGGAATTTAACATAGAGCTTTGTTTTACTTTAACATGCTTAATTATACTTCAGACATTACCCATTATCTGCTCCAAGTTGAAATGCTGTTGTATGTACATCTCTGTGCTGACTCTTTAGTTTGTTGTTGTTGTTAAATATATTTATACCTCCAGGAGAAAAAAATATAAAGTAGTCTATGAATGTCATAGAAAAAAATAAGAAATTAAAGTATAGTAAGGTAGTAAGTAGAAAGTTAGCTCAGTGATACAGAGCTTATCTGACATATGAAGTCCCTGGGTTCAAAACCTGTGTGAGATGCTGTGTTAATAGGAACAGGAAAGCAATACCTTCTTTAACAACATCCTCTCCTTTTAACTTAGTGCCAAATAAACACAACTCCTGGGATAAAGATTTAATAGGAAAAACAGGAAAATTTCCCAACAAATACCAGCAGTAACATTCAAAGCCCATCAGGAGTGAAGGTGCATTTCCAGATCTGTAAGAAATAAATGGGGCACCATAATTTTTATTGTCCTTCTGTAAAACAGACCACACAGGCTTGCTTTTCTGGAGTCTGTAGTGGTATTTTAAGGACTGTACATGACTCTAGCATTTGTAATGACTTAGGATGTCCAAGGGTAGCTAGAAGAAAAGGCGCTTAGCATTTTCTTTTACACACAGTTAAGAACAATTTCTAGACTAGGAGCTGCAGTGACCCCAAGGAAAGCTGCAGGCCCAAACACCAGGGGTATTATTCTCTCCTTGTCTATTATCTGCATTAGCTTTTTATTATGTGGCTCATCAATTACCCCTATATAAATTCATTCTCCAGCTCTAGTGATTGATATAACACTTCCAGTCTGCTATAATATAATTTACAGTACTAACTTCCTGTCATCTACAATTCTGCATAGTTTTTGACTTGTACTAAGATCCCACATCAGTTTAATTTTTCATATTGAATTCATTTCAAGAGCTGCACCCTGGGATCCCCCTCACATAGCATCTTGTTTTCAGGACAATCTGTAAGCACTGTGGCAATCTGTTAGCCATCCTGATAAAAGGCAGTGTTTACGGAGACCCCAAGGACCTGGTGCTGCTGAAGGAAGAACCCCCCATTTCCTGTTCTAACACATGATGAGACAGTTCCTGTAATAGCTGTGTTCTGAATGCTGCTAATACAGAGATACTTCTGGTACAATTGAAATCTGATCACTTGCAATTTGGTGGAGGCTTGGGCAGCTGTATAACTTTGGTTTTCTGAGAATAAGGCAAGGATATGAACATTTATAGAGAACAAAAAAAAAAAAAAAACTCATGCTCTTCTGATTTGTAAATTTCCCACCAACATCATACTATCCAGCAGTGTCCTGTGTAATGACAGAAATTTGATGGTAACATGAGAATTCCATGGATTCTGTATATTTATAACAATTTACCTGTATGTCAATTTGTTTTTTTGTTTGTTTTTTTTTTGTTTTTTTTTTTGCTTTTTGGAGACAGGGTCTCGCTTTGTAGTTCAGGCTGGCCCTGAGCTCACTATGGTGCCCAGGCAAGCCGCCGCGAACTCAGCAATCCTCTTGTCTCTGCCTCCCGAGTGCTGGGATTACAGGCATGAGCCACCACGCCCGGCATTGTGGTATGCGGTGTTGATTGCTGGTGGGCGTGAGTCTCC
>PVIC010057663.1:0-10556 GCA_004025085.1 Thryonomys swinderianus
GTCTTAGTTCTAAATCATAACAGCACCCAAGTCGTTTAGGATTAGTCCTCCAGCTTTACCAGTTCTCTATTTCATGTCACTGCATTGTTTCTTATATATTGTGCACTATATATTTCTAATATTTTTCCAAAGTATTGCTATTTTGAATATTAGTACTCTCAAGATTTCCTCTTTTCAACTACATTATGTGTAACCAAGAGAACCATGGATCACTTTTTCATGTTCTGATTCATTGAAAATTTGAAAACTGATAATTGCAGGTTTTTCTGCAGTTACTAGAATAAGTATTAAGTGAACCACTTCCTTCCACTTCTTACATTAAATCTAGTAACATGATGGAGCCAGTTCTATTAACCCCAACTTGTGAGACTGTCTGTTCATTATTCAGGAATTTTGTGAGCTTGTTGATAAACACATCCAATAATAAAAATATAACTATTAAGGCATGTAAAATCTAATTTTAAAAACAAAGATAATAATACTCAAAGTATATCAATTACTTTACTTCACTTTGGTATACATCCTATAAGGTTATTTATATCTTTATAAATACAAATGCTATGCAATAGTTGCTATCCAACTTCACATTACTATTCTGTTTATTGATGATTTACTCATTTTCAGTTCTTCATTGAATTTGGTCATATTTAGAATACCAAATCAGCCCTAATAGCAGTATTTACATCATGATAAGTAATGCTATGATTCTCAAATCTTTATAACCCCTGATCCTTGTTGTTTTTTATGTTTTTGGCTAATACTATAACTGGAAATTTCAGGAAGCAATTATAATATCACCTGAACTGGTATTAATTCTTATCTTGGTACTCCAAATATAATACTGAAGAGTACTGGCAAAGATAATGCAGTCTTAGAACTTATGAGGCGCAGAAAAATATATAAATAAGGGAAATGTTTGATGTGATGATCACTAGACAGAAAATTAATATAGAAATGTGAACTGATAATAAAATATTGTATGTGAGAGGCACTGTCTAAATGACAAGTTGGAGTGAATGATGTTAGCGGTGGGACAAAGAGCATTTCCAGCTGACGGTAGAGTAGTGTACTTTAAAATGAACTTGCTGTACTAGTGAAATAACTAACTCCTATGTCTACGAGAAGGGGTGAGGCAGTGTTGTCCAGGAGGTAGGAAGCACTGTAGTGTGTTAGACTTGTTCAAGAAAGTCGAGAGGAGTTGAATTTTATTTTAAATTCAGTACAAAGAGACTGAAGGTTAATCAGACAGATTTTGTTTTAACTTTCCATTGCTTCTATAACAGCAGCAACAGTGACCTAAATAAACTATATGTAAATATATAATTATATATATAAAACATACAAATATATATCACACAGACATACATATTACACACACACACACACATATAAAATTAAACAAGTCTGTAGGGAAAGGGTTCATCAGAGATTTTCTGTCCAAAATTTAAGGTTGTCAGCAGGCTGCACCCATTCCCAAGACAGTTGCTCATCTGAGTTGTTGGCAGATTTAATTCCTTGTTTTTACACCAGTGAGCTCTCTCTTTAATCTCACTGATTGTTGGGAAAAGATCATTTCTATCTTCTGGACATTCCTACATTCTTTACCTGCTGGCCCTTATCTTCAGTCTTCAAAATTAACAGCTTTGCCTTAAGTCTGTTTCACACTTTCAATCTGTCCTCTCTCTTCATCTCATCTTTCTAACCCAAATGGAAAAGTTTCTCTACTTTGGAGGACTAATTTAACTAGAATAAACGATCCCAGATCATTTTGGATAATCTTCCCTTCTCATGTACACGTTCTCAATCATATCTACAAACTTCCTTTTGCCATGCAAGTCAACAAAATTGCAGCTACTAGTGCCAAGGGTAAAGCCATCTTTGAGAGATCATTTATATGGCAACAATAGAGGCCATTACCTCAGAGAAGATAAAGAAAAATAAATTACAAGGAGCTCTGCTAAGATTCCTAGACTTGCCTGCCAGGCCCTCCTCAGGTCTGTAGAGAGGAGAGCACAGCCATCCCAGCATGGATGGATTGTTGGTCTTCTAGGACACAACTCTCCCCAGTGTTTTTAAAAGCACAGTATCCCTGTTTCAGAACATACACAACATGAATCATTTCAACTATTCATTTAGCATACTTGGTCAAATTTGTAAATGATCTGTCATTATTAACATATAATTTGATCATATT
Source organism: Thryonomys swinderianus (assembly GCA_004025085.1). Lineage (NCBI taxonomy): Eukaryota > Metazoa > Chordata > Mammalia > Rodentia > Thryonomyidae > Thryonomys > Thryonomys swinderianus. The sequence continues at coordinate 2,195 of PVIC010057663.1, forward strand.
TCATATTTAGTACATACTCAGTTAAACCTCTCTATGTTAAGCCATTCACTAGAATCCTTTTCCATGTTGTTTGTCTAACTTATGCCATTCTGATTACATTTAAATTTTATTGAAGATTTACAGAGGCCATGCCAGACCCTGTATTAAAAGAATTTTTATATACATTGGATCTTTCCATCTTTTCCAAAATTAACCTTATTGTACAAGTGATGGAACTGAACCATAACCAGGTTAATTGATTTACTAAGGTCATGCAGATGATAAACTAAAATTTAGAAGGTTTGAGTGTTCCTCACATTCACACAGTTCATCATGATTGAAATCAAGAAAAAAATCAGGACAAATAGAACCTAGAGGCCATATTCTAATAGCTGCATCACTCTAATCCCTTGATTAATATATAATAATTGAGGAAGATCAGCTAGGATATGGTAACTTTCCATTGATGTATTATTCAGTGGCATGAAATGAGAAGTAATATTACAAAAAAACAATAGATTTGGTTGTTAATGCCAAAAAGGTGCAATATTTCCCATTTTGGCATGGTTATTATTCAGTTTGTCCTTAGATACTGCTGATTTCAATAATTTATTTAACATAATTATGACTTGATAAATGTTCACAATAAACTTTTATAATTTTACAGCAAACTTGCCTGCAGCTAGATGACTTCCTGAGGACCACACTAAATCCTTACATAATCAATGTCACTCTGGCAGCGAAAATGTGTAGCCAAGTGCTTTGCCAGGATCGAGGAATTTGCACAAGGAAAAACTGGGATTCAAGTACTTATCTTCACCTAAACGCAGCAAATTTTAATATTGAACTTGGGGAAAATGAACAGTTTGTAGTAAATGGAAAACCCACACTTGAAGACCTTGAGGAATTTTCCAGAAATTTTCAGTGCAGTTGTTATCCCAACTTGGATTGTCAGGATACAGTTGGTATGAAAAACATCAGTGCTGTTAATGTGTGTACTGTTGATAACGTTTGTGTAGATGTTTCTGTAGATGTTCCATCTGTTGCTGTTCTGGCTCCGGAGGAGCTTCTCATCTCAGAAGTTTCTGCTGCTGAGGAGGAGCCTCTTAGCTCAGAAGAGATAAATGAAGGCGCTACTGCTGAGAAAGAGCCTCTTACCTCAGAAGAGACATATTACTCTGAATATAGCTATTCAGACACCGGATCATCTGTTAAACTATCTCCATATGTTCCTATGAGACATTTCAATTGGTGCCTCTTTGTTCTCTCTATAATTCATACCGCTGGAAATATATACTATAGGTTCATGGCAATTTAAAAATTGCCTATAGAAAAAATCTATTAGTAATCCAGATTCTTTGAGTTTTTAAATCAAAAGATAAATATTTCACTCAGACTAATTACAAGATTTATAACACTTGGAAAATCAATTCTTTTCTCTGAGGATGTTTTAAATAAAACCGAATCACTGCAAATTAATGTCTTTATTAGTAATTTGTACTTATTTAAAAGTTAAAATGTTAAGGTGAAAACTTTTGTTTTTTAAAATATAATATCCAGGGCCGGAGATTTAGCTCAGTGGTTCCACCACCTGCCTAGCAAGTGCAAGATCCCTGGTTCGATCCTGGTAACCACATACAATGATATGATATTGGGCGTGGTGACTCGCCCACCGGCAATCAGTACCATACCCCACAGTGCCAGCGTGGTGGCTCATGCCTGTCATCCCAGCATTTGAGAGGCAGAGGCAGGAGGATTGCTGAGTTCCAGGCTGGCCTGGGCTACATAGTGAGCTCAGGGCCAGCCTGAACTACAAAGCAAGACCCTGTCTTGAAAAATAAATGAATAATCAAATAAATAAATTAATAGATAAATACATAAAATATCCAGAAAATATTAACCTGTGTCACACAACTATAATTTTTAGGTATTTCATTTAGAAACATGTCCTTTGGATGAGGAACCAAACAGCTGGCCATTGCTATCTTAGTATATAATTTAATGCATTTTCAGAACTCACATTTATAAAATATTCTGATTTTTCACTTTTGATTGTCAGATTTTATCATGTACCTAAAATGATTTGTTTTATCTAAGAGTCCACTCACTTGACCAGTCATATTTTTCATAACCAGTGAGGGTAAAATTTTTAGAGAATGAGTGGCTAAACTGCTACCAAAAACTGCTACCCAGTTGTTTTTCACAAAGTGCCAAGACTACAATTAAAGGTGAGTATCTGTTGTTTGCCCACTAAAATGACCTGGCTCACATGCCAATGGAGAGCTCTGTGTGCCCACTGTGGCACGCCGTAGGTTCACAGCCACTTGTTTAGGGTGTTGCTTATTCTCTGCCAGCCTTGGTACTCAGTGTCACAGATTCAAGGGGAGGTGTCATGCTTCTTGCCATTAGTGAATTTGAAGGAGACAGAAATTAAGTGTGGAAAATTCTAACATAATGTGCTGTAATGCTATGATAACATCAGTACGTTCTGACATTTGAAGTTCCTGAACTAGATGATGTGTGAGTTTTCTTAAAGATTTTAGGTTCTGTGGGACAGAAGGAATTTCAGAAAAATAGACTGTGAACGTGGTTTTATAACTATGTAGAATGGGAACTGTGAAATTATGGCACTCTCCAGTCTTTAATCTGCAATGTTTTACTCTACCAAATGTTATAATATATTTGTGTACATACATGTATAATATACAGATAGATATACGTATGTATGAATCTATTTACAGAGAGCAAAGGAGAGATTGAAAATGTCTATATGCTTCAGTAGTTTATTGTACTAATACATGTGGCAGCTGATGGCCGCCACTTTGAGCGTTCATAATTGTAGAGATCAAGAATAACATGTTAATCTCATGATGTCTCAATAAGTTAAGTGGAAGAATGCTTAGACAAAGTTTCCTTTCTTTGATGCATGAATATTTTTGGTAGACTCACGTGTAGACTTCAAGGGGACAGGTATTTGGCTAGTTTCAATACCTGCAATTTCATGATCAGTATCTTGATTTAGCTGGTGCCAAATAAACATTTATTGAACAAATGAAAGTTAATTAGGAACTCAGGAAAGGATTTCAAAAATGGGAATAGTCATGACCACTATATACAAAGTTATAGTTTGTGTTCATATGTCCCTCTGAGCCTCATGTGCATAAGATGGGACTTAATTTTTCACAGGTAGTTGAATATGGAATTATGATGCTGGGATGCACAAAATTATTAATAAATATTGTATGAAATAAGCTCAAGCTGTTTCTAACAAGTGTATATGAAGGAGAATATTTTTATGCTTGCTGGTGACCATCCCCAAGATACCTAATTACGTATATACAAATACTCCAAAACTTTACAAAAAGCCTGAAATCTGAGAGACTTCCATCCCCATGCCCTTTGGATAAGGTATATTCCACCTATTCCTAAGATCTACACTCAGTTTTTATCTGTTAAAATTGCCTCCTAAGGGTCCTTGCCCATGGTGTGGATAATTGTCTCTTAAGGAGTCCAGCTAAGCCGTAACATCCCAGGCCCTGAACGGCTCAGTCAATTCTTACTGCATAGAGCCAGATCTGGCCATGGTGCTGTTTTAGTAACGATGAGTGTCTCCACACTGGGTGTTGTAGAGAGGGAGGGTTCATGAGGAAGAAGTGATAAATCATGGCTTCATCCATGATCTGCATGAGCTCAGGCCTGGGTGTGCATTCCGTTAATTTGGCTGTGACTTTGTTGGATTTTTAAATTGCCCAGGATTGATTGCCTCACTACTGGGGTCCTCCTGCTTCTGCTTTCTGAATATCTGGAAGGACAGGCATGTTCATGCTGCTGTGCCCAGTTATTCATCTCTGAGAGAGAGTCCACTAAAAAAAACACCTCTCCTAACCTCAGACATTGAGCTACCTTGCTTCAGCTTGACAGAAATATTTCTCTGATCTGTGAAATGTGATTTATTTGGAAACTTGTTATTTTTTAAAATTTGTTTCCAAGATTGGGCTATCATGAACTGAGTTGCTATGAACATGGGTGCACATACATCTTTATGATATGATTCTTTTAATTTCTTCCAGGATATTCCTAGCAGGGGAATAGCAGGGTCAATGGGATGTCTAATCCTACTGTTGTGAGGAGTCTCCACACTGATCTCCACAGTGGTTGCACAAGTCCACAATCCCACCAACAGTGAAGTGTTTCTTTCTCCCTGTAGACTCGCCAGCATTTATTGCTGGTTGATTTCACAACCCAGGTGTCCATCAACTGGAGACCAGATAAAGAATATGTGGTTCTTTTATGAGATGGAGTATTACTCTGCCATGAAGAAGGACAGTCTCTGGTTCAGCTCTGATATTTCCTGATCAATATTTTGTCTTGTTGATCTATTTGTGACACTGGGGTATTGAGGTCCCCCCATTATAGTTATACTCATTTAATTCCTCATGTCCATTAACACTTATTTTATGTAGTTAAGTGTACTTGTATTTAATTCATTTATATTTATTAATATCTCTTCCTCTGGGATTGCTGTCTTTAAAAAGATATAGTGAACTTTGTTGTCTTTCAGTCTTCACTTGAAATCTACATTGTCTGCAAATAGAATAAGTACCTATTCTTTTGTTCTGTTTCCTAGCTCATAGAATATTGTTTTCTATCTTTTGACCTTCAATCTATGAGTTTCTTTTTGAAACAAATGTGTTTTTTTGTATCCAGCATATTGTTTGATCCTGCTTCTCGATCCATTATGCCAGGCTGTTGTTTTGATTGGTAAATTGAGACATTTACATTGATAGTTATAACTAGTATGTATTGATTTATCCTTGTTATTTTTGTGTTGTTGGTTCCCTTTTACTTCTCTGTTTAATGGCTTGCCTTCTAGTGGGTTCATTCTGTTGGGGCTCATGAAACAGTAGCCCTCACTGTCTCTTTTTAGAATGTCTTGGAGAACATTTTGGAGTACTTGTTTGGTGAGCAGGAATTTCTTTAGTTGTTTTCAAGGAAGTTTATTTCTCCATCAGGTTTTTTTTTTTTTTTTTTTTGAGACAGGGTCTCGCTTTTGTAGTTCAGGCTGGCCCTCAGCTCACTATGTAGCCCAGGCAATACTGGAACTCAGCAATCCTCCTGCCTCTGCCTCCCCAGTGCTGGGATTACAGGCGTGAGCCACCATGCCCGGCATTGTGGTATTTGGTGCTGATTGCTGGTGGGCGTGAGTCATCACGCCCAGTATTGTGGTATGTGGTTAATGGGGATTAACCTGCCTCCTGAATGCTGTGATTATAGGCATGAACCACCATGCCCAGCTACTTTAAAATTTTCTTGATTTGAAAGTTTGTGTTGAGAAGTCTGCTGTGATTCTGATGGGCTCTCCTTTATAGGCAATTTGTTTCTTTTCTCTTAAAGATTTTTTCTTTTACAGCTTTTAATATTCTGTTGTTGTGTTGAATTTCTCCAGCCTTGACTATTATGTATCTGCTGTATTTTTTTATTGTGTATAATTGGAGTTCTATGTGGCTCATTGTCTGGATGTGAAATACTTTTCCATGCTTGGGAAGATTTTCTTGTTACTTTTTAAAATAGAATTCCTTATTGGTACATTTTATATACAGGTCACAATTACACTCAACATTGGAGAATTTGTACCAGTATATGACATGAGTTAATTCTCATTTTTACCCATATTCCTACCCTCCTCACAACCTCCACCCCCTATATACATGTTCTTTTTCTTTTCAAATCATATTTATTCTTTCCCCTACCACATTCCCTTTGAACATTTCCTCTTTCACAAAATCTATCATACATTCTAGAACTCATTTACATCTACAGGTTCTCATACCAGAGAAAAGATACGGTATTTACATATCTATGATCTACTTATTTCACTTATTAGTGTGTCCTTAAGGTGTATCAATTTGCTCATAAATGAATGAAACGTCATTCTTTTTGGAAACGTAATACTCTATTTTATTTAAAAAACATACACACATCTTTATCCAGTCTATAGTTGATGGGCATCTGGGTTGTTTCCAGGATTGGGTTATCACAAACACAGCTGCTATGAATATGAGTGTACATATGTATTTACAATATGATTCTTTTCATTCCTTTGAACAGATTGTTTATGTCCTTTGTGCTATCTCTTGCTTTCATATTGACTCCAATCTTATGTTATTCATTGATAAGTTGTTAGATGGACTTTTCATCGTATCTTGCTATGTTTAAGAAATCTTTCCTTTCCTAGTCCCTCACCTCAATCTTGTCTTCCATGTGTCATATTTTGTTCTCATATTGGCTCATTTTTCATACTTTCAATGTAAATTTTAATGGTGGAGGTGTGTTTGAATATATATATATATATATATTGATTCTATTTCTATATATATATATCAATATATATATATTGATTCTATTTCTTTTCTGTGTGGACATTCATGGTTTCCATCATTTCCCTAAGCTCCTCTATTCTTTTATTTGTATCCGCTCTAGAATCACTAACCATGTCTTTCATTATGTTCACCATATCTGTAGTTATCTGAGAAACTATTTTTCTATGATTTTTTCTAAACTTCCTTCATTTAATTTGCTATTTCCAGTTCAGAGAGTCCAAGTGGGTCAGCTTCAACTTGTTCCACTGCATTGCCCACCGAGTTTGGCTTTTCTGAGCTGGAAGTTTTGGCTTACATCTTGTTCAAGTGTCTGGTCATTCCTATTTATTATTTTGGTTGAATCCCTGGGTTGCTAGTTAGATGTGGCTTATGGCAAGTAGCTTTATTACTAATATTAAGATCCCTTATGAAATGACTACTCAGAGATATAGCTGGCCTTGAGCTTTGGCAACTGTTACGGGGTGCTACATCTTCTACTTATGCTGGGTGAGAGGTTGCAGCCTATTTGCCCTAGACCTTGGTTCTTTGGCCCTGGCATATAGCATTGCTTGTAACCAGCAGGCAGTCTCAGTCTGTGCATGCTAGGAAGAACAACAAAGGCTAAAGCAGTACAACAGCAAGAACGATAGCATCTCATTCAGCCACCCACTGAAGTCCACTGCATCCATTGGTCTGTTCCATTGGTGTTTCTCTGTAGAGGTTCTGGGGTCTCTAGTAGTCACACGTCAGTCTGCAGTTCAGAGTCACGCTCCCCATGTACTGAGTCAAGGCTCAGGGAAAGACACTGCTTGCTACCTTATCCTTCTTGGCTGAAATATCTTCACTGTGTCCATGGTCTTCAGTTACTCCTTCAAATCCTAGCAGGTTCCAGGAACCCATTTCCTTCCTCCTTCTTGTCCTGAGGCTGCTCTATGTTCCAGCTCCTGGAAAGAAAGTCTAGGAGAGGCTGTTCGCTGTCCTGCCATTGTCCTGAAGTCTCTTGAAGTGCCTTAGGCATTTAAAAAAATAATCTAGGCTGTTCATTCCTTACTATTTAATAAATATCATTAAATCATTTTTGGTAATCTGTTAGCAAATATCTTCTAACAAAATTGAATATAATATGCACAGTAGCTGGCTTTATACTCTATTAAATTTATCATCAAAAACCAATTATGCCATAAAAAGGTATCTTCTCTAATAAGTCTGTTGAAGAGATAGGCTTTGTAAGATACATGGTAGTTTAGACATATGATTGTATTCAACTAATTTTGAAGACAATCACTGTTCCTTTAGTACATTCTTATAATTAACCAAGTACACTTATATTTTTTGAACCCCACAGTTTTTACACTATATGTTTATGCAACATTCTGTGGATATTTTTCATTTATAAGGTACTTTCAGTCCCATCAGCATGAAAATTCTTGAAGAGCTAGAGCCCTATAATTCTCTCCGTTATTTAGATACTACATTACCACTTGGTCTAATAATGGATAGAAATGGAAATATATTTTGATCCTTCAAACCTAATCACAAACAAATGAACATTTTAAATAAAATGTTTTCCCAAGTCTGTATTTCCCTTTGGTTCCCTACTTTGACACCAGTGCGTGACCAAAGCTTCCACTGTAGAAACATCTTCTGCTCTGACATTTCCCTCAGCGGCTGCCCTCCAGGCATCTTCAGAATCATAACGAAACGTGCCCCACAGTTTTGCCCACACAGTTCCAGTTATTCATAAGACCAAGTGCTTAGACAAAGACTGAGACTCAAGATTCTCACAGGTACGTATTCTTGGGGGTTATTGAAATGGAATCTAAGGCAAGTTAACTCTCACAGGCCTACGTAACTCATAAATGTGGGGAACTGGAGTTTTCTCTTTAAATTGTTAAACTTTGAAATCCATTTTCTTCTCACTTTGCCTTGCTGCCTTCATTTTTTTTTTTTTTTTTTTTTTTTTTTTTTTTTTTTTTTTTTTTTTTTTTTTTTTTTGTTTTTTTTTTTTTTTTTTTTTTTGTTGT
>PVIC010057664.1:0-10677 GCA_004025085.1 Thryonomys swinderianus
ACAGGGTCTCGCTTTGTAGTTCAGGCTGGCCCTGAGCTCACTCTGTAGCCCAGGCAAGCCTCGAACTCAGCAATCCTCCTGCCTCTGCCTCCTTAGTGCTGGGATTACAGGCACGAGCCACCACGCCTGGCAAAAGCCACCTTCTTTTACAAATTGAAGTCTATGAAAGCAAAGGTGGCCTAAATTCCAGTTTGGGGACTTGTTCTCAGTGAGAATTGGATCTTTGTCAGAATGTGGAAATTCTCTATTGTGAGTTGTAGTGGTGGTGTAAGTCCAAGACCACCATGTACATGATTTTAAAGCACTCAGATAGGATATGTTTATCTATCAGTAAACATAAGCAAATATAGTTTGCATCATTGTTAAACTTTGGACATTAGGACTTTGGAAGATGGAAAATTCCAAATGCAGGTGAGAGATTTGTATCACTGGGCTTTATACCTATTAATCAGTCCTATCTCAAAAGTACCTGGTAGTGTTTATTGAGCTGGCTGAGGTTTATGGGGTGTAAATAAGATAGGTTATCTTCCTGGAGGACTTTGGTTATCTTCACTGTAGGACATTTGAAGTTGAAAGCAAGAGCAGCACAAATTTGACACTCAGCTAAAGTAGAATATGTGTGTGTTTGTGTTTGTTTAACTTGTCCTTAATATGTGAAGATTTGCTTTTCATCTCTTAAAAAGTAGTTGCCTTTTTTTACTGAAGGCTTCATATCTTATAGTCAAATAAAACCTGGGTTCATTTCTTCTGTGCTTTGTTTTCCAAATTCAAACTGAAAAGACATTTCTGTGCTTCCTACTACCGAATGAAAAAATGTTGAATGCCAAAAGTACTACACGAAATAATCAGCTAGAAATCTTCCTTTTTTATGTTATTGTCAAGACTGGGTGCTACTGATGTGATTGCCTATCACATTTGAGATTTCTGTTGTTCCTAGCTGCTTTGGGTTGTAAATAACTCTTACCTTTATTAATCTTCATAGGCTTAGAAATGGCCAGTTAAGTATAATATCAGGTACAATGAAAGTGATTGGAAGACTAAAGTCTTCAGCTGCTAGTCTGGTGTGAGTGTTAATTTCTTGGTTTTGGAAAGTGTGCTGTGGTTGTGTAAAGTCTGTAAAATGCAGAGGAAGCCAAGTGAAGGAGTGTAGAAATTCTCAAAGTATTTTTCTGGTTCTGTAATCTGAAAATTATTTTTAGAAAGTTAAAAATATTAAGCTTCTCCAGCTACAAAATTATTAGAGTATTACAACACAGAGAGAAGTGATTTGTGTATTACCAGGAGCAGGCAGAGATCCTCTTACCTTTAGATGGTGGAGTCCTTGTTCACTATCCTTTACCTTAACAATTTAGAGTTGATGTTACATGTTACGATGATGAAAATGCTACTGTTAGTTTGTTTAGTAATGTGGTTTGTTCTTTCTCTTCTGTACATGTTACTATATGTGTAAGTACATAGGTGTCGACTTTTGTGCCCCTGTGCACTCCTAAATTTGAAGCTAGTGGCTTTCTACAAATATTAGAGCAACTCATTTTTGCTTATTACACATTTGTTTTCACAATGAGATAATGATAATCCTTTTTTGTCTTTAGAGGACAGGAATTACTTTTTTTTGGAGACAGGTCTCATTTTGTAGTTTAGGCTGGTCCTGAAGTCACTGTGTAACCCGGGTTAACTTCTAACTTGCAGTACTCCTCCTGCCTCTGCCTCCCAAGTGCTGGGATTATAGAGGTGTGCTACCACACCCAGCTGATCAAATGTTTTAATAACTGATTTGTAGCTAAACTAAAGAAATGACTTTTTTAGCCTCTAAAAAAAGTAAGTCGGGTCTCGATTTATTTGCAAGAAGTACAGGTCTTTGTTGCAATGGTTTTGTTTTTAGACTAAATCTAACACTTCTGAACTTTAGCTTTCATGCATACTTTGTGTTTATTGTAAATGACTAGTCTTATCTGTATTAACAGAGAGAGAAGAAAGAGTCTAATGTTTGTTGGCAGTTGCTCTCCTAGGCGTGTTATACATTGAGATGGAGACAACACGAACTACCCTTGCATTCTTCATTAGTTACATCCTATGTTACCCCCTCTTCCTCCAGCCCTAGGTAGTGCTGTCTCCTGGAACTTTCTGGGAAGGTAGAAATGGCCCATATCTGTACTGTGTGTGCAGTAGCTTTGAGAGTTGAAATACAGCTAGTGTGACTGAAGAGTTTAATTTGGCATTTATTTAATTTTAAAGATATATTTAGATAGCCATGTGTGGCTAGTGGCTCCCATAGTAGACAGCGCAAATTAAGGGTTACTACTGCTCAGACTCTAGGCGATATCCTTTGAATCCCAGTGCAAGTGTGAGAGAAGGGGCTGGGCACAGACATTTATAGGGCAACAGAGGTAGCTAGTATTCACATGTGAAATTTCCATTGAAAGTCTGTCCCTTTGAGGTACTAAGGATTTAACCTAGAGGTCCTCTACCACTGAGCTAGTTCCAGCCCTCTTAGTTTACTTTGGGACAAGGTCTCTCTGAATTGCTCAGGATGGCCTTAAACTTGGGTTCTTCCTGTCCTCAGCCTCTTAAAAGGCTGGGATTGGGTCGGAGATTTAGCTCAGTGGTTCCAGCGCCTGCCTCGCAAAGCGCAAAGCCCTGAGTTCGATCCCCGTAACCACATACAATGCTGGCCGTGGTGACTCACGCCCACCAGCCATCAATACCACGTACCACAGTGCCCCCGCGTGGTGGCTCACGCCTGTAATCCCAGCACTCAGGAGGCAGAGACAGGAGGATTGCTGAGTTCGAGGCTTGCCTGGGCTCCATAGTGAGCTCAGGGCCAGAGCCTGAACTACAAAGCAAGACCCTGTCTCAAAAAAAAGGCTGGGATTACCTGTGTGCCACCACTTCTAGCTTGAAAAGGCTTTAAATGACTTGTTAATGCAAATGACATAAGGTTGACTTCTTGCTTTTGGGTTACGTTTTGTAAGATACATTTTGAGGGACTAAATTTTAAAACTTACCCATTTTTACTTTTTTGAGGCGGGAGTCATACTATGCTTCCCAGGTTGACCTTGAACTCCTTTCCTCAAGTGGTCCTTGCCTCAACCTCCCAAGTAACTGAGTCTATAGTTGTGTGCCACTGCACCCAGCTAAAACTAATTGTTTTGTTTTTGTTTTTGAAACAAGGTCTCCCTGTGTAGTCCAGACTGACTGGAAGTCTTGTTCCTCCTGCTTCATTCTCCCATGTGCCAGAATTATAGCTGTATACACCTGTATCCAGCAAATTTAACTTTTTCTTAACAGATCTTCCCAGGACAGTAAATATATTGCTGTCTCGTGTGTGTGTGTGTGTGTGTGTTGTGTTTTGTTTAACCAGACTAGGGAATTGAATCCAGGATCTTGTGCACACTAGGTGTGCAGTCTATCATTAAGTTATATTTCCATCTCTATCTCTTCATTATAAATAATTGTGTTATTTTATAATATTTCATCATTTACTTGTCTAATCTACTTTTCCAAGAGTTTTTATATCGAATAAAATTTTGAGGCTACATCTTTGCCTTGTTGCTTCAGAAGTTCGTGGATTAGAATTGCCAAGGCAAAGGGTAGGTGTAAGTTTAGGGTTGGCATATTGCCTAGGTGCGCGTGGCTGCCAGCAAATTCAGGCTGTTTCTTTTCCCCCTTAAACTGGCATTTGCAGGAGCCCGCACTAAACTAGCATCTTGTTAGTTGCATGTCTTTGGTCTGTTCTTGTAGTGCTCAGGGCAGAAATAAGTGGCTCAGAGTGCAGTGTGTTTGTTAGTAGGCTTTCCTGGGTCGAGGCCTCTTTGGGAGGATTTTTGGGAATTCTAGCACCAGTCTCAGTGCTTGTGGCTGAAACCACACTGCCTTTTGGTCACGGTGCTCTGTATAGCCGCGGTTCTGTACTGGGACTGCACATCCAGGGCCTTCAAGTTGTCTTAACAACTGAGCGGGAGCCCCAGGGCCACCGCCTCTCTGGTCCGGAGGCCCTGTTGGTACAGTGAAAGTCTTCCTGCGGCCACACTGATCTGCTGGGGTTAGCCAGCTCTGTGGCTTGTGCTTCCACTTGGGCACCGAAAATAGCACTTCTTAAAATTCAGGAAGAGACTTTTTTCTTTTAAACTTTTGTTAGTATGCTTTTATTTTTACCATAAGGAAACTTCGATGAGATAGATGTTTAACATTGCATTTAAACATTACACAGTGTACATATGTATTGAAACATGTTATTCCAGAAATATGTACAATTCGTATGTAACCAGTTAAAAGGAGTTAAGAAAAATAAGAATGCCATCATAGTTTGAGAGAAGTCTTAAGTGTAGAGGCTTCTTGAAAGAAAGTGGCTTGAATTTTTTTTTTTTTTTCTTTTTTTGAGACAGGGTCTCACTTTGTAGTTGAGGCTGGCTCTGAGCTCACTATGTAGCCCAGGCAAGCCTCGAACTCAGCAATCCTCCTGTCTCTGCCTCCCGAGTGCTGGGATTACAGGCATGAGCCACCACGCCCGGCTTATTGAATTTTTTAAAGTAATTTAAAAATGTCCTTGGAGCTAGCGCTGTGCTAAAAAGGTCGAGCACGGCTGACTCTCGGCACAGACACAGGACACCCAGACTCCAGGGTCAACAGCAAGAAGGTTTTTCTTTCAGCCAGTCATGGACCTGTGTTAAATGCAGAACTGTGTAAAGGTGTGGACGTACTTGCTTCACAGAGTATAGAGATATGTGAGCAAGAGGATTCCAAAGGGTGACCAAAAAGTAGGATGTATGTTTAAATTTTAAACAGTTCATTACAGTAAAAGAAACATAGCCATCAGCCCTCCTTAGAATACTCCTGGCTTTGAACTCATTTATCCCATTGGTCACTTCAGAAAGTGACCAGAAACCTTTCTCAGAAAAAGGTGCTGTGGAGACAAAGCCCAGTGGCCGGCATGGTCTCATACTCAGCAGATGGTGACAAAATAGCACGCGGTAGGGGTCAATTACTGTTTCTGGATTGAAAGCAAATGTTTCAGAGAACAGTTAACTCTGGCTGCGAGAAAGGTTCATGTAGAGGTGAGAAGAGAAGGGAGAATTTGGCAGAAGCTATGTACGAGAACCGGGAGTTTGAGCTCTGTTCTCTAGGCAGTAAAGGAGGATTTCTGTTAGCAGGGCAATGGTGTGTTAAGTTGGAGTTTTAAGGTGCTGCACGGGGCACTGATGAGAAGGATGTCTTGGTAGGGAAGGTTAAAAGCAAGAACATGGGAATTTCTTTCTGTGTACTTCCCAGTGCTACTGGCTATTCTTATGCTTGAAGTTACCACTGAAAGACAGGATGATCCTGGGGTGCAGGAAAGCACCCCAGGGTCTAACCTCTATCCATTCTGTTGCGCAGATTAGCATCTCTGCTTCACCAGATGCCGACCTTGAGAGCCTGAAAATGCGTATTATAACAGTATCTACTTCATCTCATGGAGACGCAGTTGATTTCTCAGGCCTTATGAGACTCAGTATCCTTTGAGACCAAGTAGATGTTTCCGGGTATAGAATGTGCACTGCACAACTCTAGGATTCCATTTACATGCTAATATATATTTGTATATTTATCCTTATAGTTTTCCTGCATCTGGCAATAAAGGACTTGCAGGGGAAAAAAATTGCCTCATTAAATTATTTGGGGATAAAATAAAGTAATATGATAAATACGTGCAACAAATACTAGTTATTAATATTGCTAGGTAAAGGTCATTTCCTGTGAAATAACAGACACACAGGTGGATTCATAGGTTTTAGAGAATGAAACAAACACTGTAAAATGTGGAGCAGTTATATATCTGGAATGCAGAGATGGGAAGAAGCTTGCTTTCCAGAGTGGCCACCACTGTAGGAGTCTCAGCTATCAGAGGATTTTCTCTCTTGAGGCCATCATTTGGGAGAGGGCAGGCTTATCTGGTGGATTTGTTCCTGGGTACCCCTTCCTGGAGCAGCTTCCCAGCCCTGCAATTTGGAAGGATTTTCCTAAACCAGAAAAAGGCGTGTCCAACTAGCCAGAGGATTTCATTTAACCCAATGTGTGCTAGACGGTCCTCTAATTTTTGTCCATTCTCCTGAGTAACAAGATACAAAAATCAGTCACATGCGTGCATACCTTTCTCCCACAGCCTTAAAGAACTTTGGAGTGTGGACTCTATTTTCCAGGCTACTACAAAGGAGACAGAATAGGGGGAAATGATTAGTGGAATGACTTACGTGCACACACACAAACTGGAGGGTAAGCAGATGTAGAATCTGGATTTGATTACAAATGAGCCTTTGGAGTTGTCTTGCCTTGAGGTCATTGCCACAGAGAGGACTGTATTTGAGCAGTCAGCTCTCTAGTGGAAAAAACCTAGCAGAAATCGAGATTGGCATAATGTTTATTCAGCCTTAGACTGTGTGACCTTGAGTGAGTCTTGTACATTTTCTGAGCTTTGAGTTGCATTTACATCTTTAGTATTGTTTCTCAGTGTTTTTCATTTGCAGAAACGACTTTGCTACTAAGAGAGACAGTTTTTCGATTGAACTGATAAGCTTTTCTTCTGAGCTGCATTTTGTTTCATCTAGTTCAGCCGTTAGGTTTTGATTTCCTCCTCATCAGTGCCCCTTGGGTCTGCTTTGGGTGAGTTGGGAGTTTTGCTGCTTGCCTTGCCTTTTTTCCCTCTTTCACTCTTTTGTTCATTTGTTTGTTCATTCATTTTTTTGTGCGAAGGACTAAAAATCAATTAGAGTAGAAAGACTGCTGTTAGCCTGGAGATAGATAAATTTAGTGTCTGCTTTCCAATGAAGAGAACTTGGCTTTGTTGGCGCTTTATTATTTGTGTCTGTCTTTGTCCTGCTCAGTGTAATAGAATCTGACCCAGCCACAGTTTTTGCAGAAAGATTCCCTATCAGTTATAACAGCCTCAACAGACTCAACCATGCATCAGTTATACATATTACAACTTGTTTTAACAATTTCACCCTTTTATCAACACCCCTCACAGACTGTACTCTGTTGCTACCAACAGACTGGAATGGGATGGAGGAGGAAAGGGGTAATTTGCTAAGAAGAGAGGGAGAAAAGAAACATGAGAAGAAAAACAGGAGATCGGACTATGGAAGTTATTTTTATAGTTTGAATTAAAGAGCTAGTTAGCATTCAGGGCGTTTGAGGGAGTAACGGAGCTGGAGGAGGAAGGCAGAGGGTGTGAAATGTGATTGGAGATGGAAGGAAAGTGGGAGATTGTAAGCACCTGTTAATTTGTTATTAGTTTACATTTGGAACCTCACCTATGTGCACATTCCCAGGTGGGTTTTGATTTCTCTCTGCCTGCTTGTCCTTGTCAGGATCTTATCTCTGGACTTTTTATAGGGGGAAGTTTGTAGCAGCCTCTGAAACAAAGTCACTTTGGATTATTGATTAAGGAATGCCTGTGTATCTAGTGCAGTGATATACTGACCCTTACATGAGAATACATGTATGTATGTAGATGCCTAGGTATATGTATTTTATATTTTAAATGAGAGTTTTTATATGTCCACTCCTTGTCTCCTTTGCACTTATTGGAAGTGGGAGAGGTGGCTAATTTAGTGAAGGCACCTGGGTTCCTCAGAGCTCTGCCTATCAGCTCTCCCCACTTAATATTCTTAATTGCTCCCACCAGCAAAGTTTTAACTCTCTCAGGTCAGGATTTGCTGGAAAGCCCAAGGAGACCCATAGTTATTCTTTCTCTACTTACGGACCTCCTTCCTCTGCAGCAGTAAGCATTTTGAATCAGTTCAGGACACTGAGGCGGCCATGATAGACAGTGTGACTGCACTTATAATAGAGAATTTCAGGAAACCTTCAAATCATGATGGAGAAAGTATGTTCAAATTAAGGGAAAGTATTTTGAGGGAGACCAATGGCAATATGTTTCTTACTATAATAAAATTAAAAATTTTTATATATTATCTATTTTTCAGTTATACTGCATAGTCTAAGATTGGTTTTTTTCCCCCCTAGGACAACTTTCATTCTTCTGACTTAACTTTAAGGTTTGTTTTTTTTTTTGAGACAGGGTCTCGCTTTGTAGTTCAGGCTGGCCCTGAGCTCACTATGGTACCCAGGCAAGCCGCCGCGAACTCAGCAATCCTCCTGTCTCTGCCTCCCGAGTGCTGGGATTACAGGCATGAGCCACCACACCCGGCATTGTGGTATGAGGTGTTGTTTGTTGGTGGGTGTGAGTCTCCACACCCAGCATTATATGTGGTTACCGGGGATCGAACTCAGGACCTTGCGCTTGTGCGGCAGGCGCTGGAACCACTGAGCTAACCCTCCGGCCCTTAACTTTAAGTTTTATTTGTTGTTTAGTTTTATTTTTATTTTTGTCTGGTCCTGGGTATTGAAACCAGGCTCTTGTTCATGTTAGGCAAGTGTTCTGCCACTGAACTGTACTCCCATCCATTCAACCTTGTGTTTGAAGTATTTATCTGACCGTAGTGGTGTCTGTAAAATAGTAGAGCCTGAGTGTATTTGTACCAGGATACACTATACCTCTAAGACAGTCTGCTTTTTGCATTAGGAAAAAAAAAATTGAACTGTAGTATTGTAAATTCACAATGCAGCTTCACTTTTTGAAACTTCATATCTGTTTTTCTCTCCACCTCTGCCCCTTTCTATGTCTCTAAAACAGGGATTAATAATTTATCAGTAGGGGTTGGTATATAGTTTAGTGGCAGAACACTTGCCAAGCATGCACAAGACCTCTGACTTTGATTCCTAGACCTGCAAAGAGGAAAAGAAAAATAAAGTGAAGAGAGGTAAAAGTGTAATTTTTTAATAAAAGAATCATTCTGTTTTATCTTGCTTATTTTTCATCTTTATTAGGCTTCTGTAAAGCAAGTTAATACTGATGAACCCTTCATTTTCTCCCAGGGGTTCTAAACAATAAGAATTTAAAAATAGTGTTTCCCCCATAAAGTAACTGAGAAGTACTGGGTTCACAAAGAAAAGGTTCTTGTTTGTGTTGCTAAAAGAAAACCAGAGCTGGCTGGTAAATGATGGAAATAGGTTATATTTGGGAAAATTATTGCAGTAGGGGAGAAAGAGAGTTCTGGAAGCTAGGGTCTCCCACAGGGCCTGGATCTTGATAGACTCTTTCATGTCCTTTGTCCTTAGTATAGTGTCCTGCACATAGTGTGTACTCACTAAATAGTACATTTACTTTTTAGCTTTATGTCACTGTCACAAAAAATGTGAGGCAGCTAAGTTCATAAATACAGGAGGTTTATGTAGCTCTTCGAGGCTGAAAGACCAAACAGCCTAGTGTAAGCTCTAAGCTCAGGTTGTGGCCTTGTGATGAGAAGAAGGGATCCCATAGAGAGCCAGGAAACAAATGGACTGGGGTAGACAAGGGATGGGGTTTTTACGAGTTTCTTGAGGTCCAGTTCCCAGAGAGCTGTTTCATATGACTGACTGCCCAGTTGGCCACCCTCTTAAAGGCTGCACTGCCACCCTGGGGACCGAGCCTTCAAACCCACAAACAATTAAATCATCCAAACAACAGTCCAAGAAGCAGTAGTTATCACTTTATGAAAGTCAGGCCAGTCTTTACAGTCTGTGGACACAGGATCATCTCTGGTAATGGGGAATCGTGCAACATACAGAACAAATAGAGCCTGAGATATGGGAAAGCTATAATTACTTTACAAGCTTTCTTTTGACAAGTAATTTAATTTGCACTCATTCCCCATTCACTTACTAGACAAGCTGACTGGTGTTTGACCTTCCTCATTTAATCCTCTTTGGTCAAAGTATGAGAAAGGGGAGGCTGCTGAGAGGAGCGGGGAGCTAAGGCCTGGATAATCTGTGAGTTGGACGTTAGCCCTTCTTGGCTTTGAGTAACTGAATGTTAGACTGTCTCCTCTGGTACTAGTAGTGGGGCATGGTGCTCTGATGTTCTCACCAGCTCCCAAGGCAGTGATTGCTCTTTTATGGATGCTTGTTCTCTCAAGGTGACGTGGGCTGAAGTGGGGTGCTCCACAGGGTTGGTGTTGGTGAGGGAGGTCTAAACATTTGGCCGTGGCTGTGGGGACACTTACAGTGAGAAAGGCATTCCCGAGGGAGGGAGCTGACCCGGTCATGCAGCTGTGGGGTGGTATCTGGGAGTTGCTGCTGGGTATGGTGTGGCATCCCCCTGCAGTCCTATGCCTGTTCTGTCCCCCAGAAGCTCACAGCAGTCAGACCCTCTGCTGCAGGCTGGACACAGTGTAGTTTTCTCATGCTCAAGTAGTCTTTTGTAAGGTTGTATATTAGAATCCTGAGTTGCCAGTTGAATGGGGGAAATGGGAATCACTAGAGTCAGATCAGTGTTTCTACTTGTTATATTTCTGGTATGTTTTCATGCATGCATATATGTGTGTGTGTGTGTATTTTTTTTTTTTTTTTGAGATAGGGTCTCGCTTTGTAGTTCAGGCTGGCCGTGAGCTCACTATTTAGCCCAGGCAAACCTCGAATTCAGCAATCCTCCTGTCTCTGCCTCCCGAGTGCTGGGATTACAGGCGTGAGCCACCACGCCCGGCACATGCATATATTTTGATCATATTTATTCTGCTTTATTCTCCTTTATACTCTCCTCTACCTGTTCGATCTAATGTCATCCTTCTAAAGTCTTTTTTCTTTTTTTTTTTTTTTTTTTTT
>PVIC010057665.1:0-10604 GCA_004025085.1 Thryonomys swinderianus
TAGAGAAAATACTTTTTTTTTTTTTTTTTTTTGAGCAGGGTCTCGCTTTGTAGTTCAGGCTAGCCCTGAGCTCACTACGGAGCCCAGACAAGCCTCAAACTCAGCAATCCTCCTGCCTCTGCCTCCTGAGTGTTGGGATGACAGGCGTGAGCCACCACACCTGGCCAGAGAAAATACTCTTAAGGACCTAATTTCCTAACCTAGATAGATACTGTAGGTAGTTTTCACACTCGCTTAATAAAATGTCGAATTTATGCCCAGGGGTGGCACATACTTTGTAATCCCAGCACTTGTAAACTGAGGCATAAGAATGGAATCCCAAGTTTGAGGCCAGCATGGGCTACATAGGAGTTGAAGGCCAGCTTGACTACATAGTTAACCCTTGAGTCCAAGAAAAAAAAATTTTTTTGGAAAGGTCCAATGGCTTCCTTACAATTGGTCTATGAACTATGTTTTGGGAATGAAGAAATTGATATTAAGAGATTTAGTAGCCCATCCAGTCATATACCTATAGGCACAGCATAAAGGGTTCAAAATGCGAGGGGTCCGGCGAGGGGACAGTTCTGGGGCTCCGTGTCCTCAGCTCACTGGTGATGCAGCCCGCGCCTCCTGAGCTCTGGGGGCCAAGGCTGCCGTCTGTCCTCCCCTCGACCTCGGCGGAGGCCGGGATAGGGCCACACAGGCTTGCGCCTCCCTCCCTGCATCATGAATATAAAAGCTGTGACGTGCTCTCACTGACGTTGGTGTCTGGAGTGACAGATGCCCCGGCTGCCGGCGGCGGAGGGGGCAGACCCGCTGCCGCCCGGCTCGCCGCCGCCGCCGCCCGGCCGGCCCGCTAACCGCGCAACACCGCCCCCAGAGTCGCCGACGCAGGCAGCGAGAACCGCTGGCGGACTCAACACGTGGGTGCGGCGGGAGCAAGGCGAGCACTGCACGGAAGGACTACGAGTCCCACAATGCCCCGGGACGCGGCGGGGAAGGAGTGGAACCCTAGGTGTCTGCGACCTCAACGCCTGCCGCCCGGAAGTGCCCGAGGGGCCGCGATGGAGCTGGCAGGGCCGGGAGGTGAGTGGTTGTGGTCGCCCCGCCCCGGGATCTCTCGCGCCCTCCCGCGGCCCGGGGGGGGGGGGCAGCGGGGGGCGGGAAGATGAGAGGGATGATGCGGCGGCGCGGTAGGGAAGGGCCAGCCCGGGTGTCGGAGAAATCGGGGTCTGGCGGCAACTGTGTTTGAAGAGACTACCCGAGAAGAGGCGCAGAGTCGGGGCGCCGCATGGGGTGGCGGGTGACTGTTTGCGGGGGCTGGGAAGGGGCCGATCTGGGTGGGTAACATCGCGCAGAGGTTCCAGATTGCCCATTGCCGATTGTTGTGGGGGCAGTTCTGGAGAGAAGTCCCATGTCGCTCGTGGGGTCTGAGTACGTGGTGCGGGAGTGGGATAGGGGACCGGGAAATCCCTCCTCTGACCCTTGGAGAAACTTCAGTGACCGAGTTTTAGTTTACTTTAGGTACTAAATGGGCAAAGAAGCAGATAAACTGGGATGTAGTGGTTGAAAAAAGTGTAGGTAAGCGTGGGGCGAAGTTTGGCGAGGGTTAAATGTAGGTGTGGGGTTCAATGTCTAGGATTCATATACAGCCAGTGTTTGGGTGAAGTGGGCTATAGTTATAGACCCAGAATTTAGCCAGAGTTGTGAAATCCCAGCATTCATGAGACTGAGGCAGGAGGAGCTCCATGAGTTCAAGGCCAGCCTGAACTACATGTCAAGACCCTGTTTCAACAGTAACAACAAAGAGACCCAGAACTCAGACTTCCAAAGTTAAGACTTGAGATTTGGTGATGGAACGAGGCTCTAAAAGGCAAATTTGGAAGTCAGAATGGTCTGTGCCCCTAGGGGTGTGTGTGTGTGCCAAGATTTAGCATGGTGGGAGAATTGGGGTGGGGTTGGGGGCCTGCTAAGGTTCGAGTGCTCCTCGCCTGTGAGCTAGCCTCTCACTGTCCTTTGTGCCTCCCTAGCTCGGTAGCACTGCAGGCAAGGCAGGTGCCATGGCTTTGATCGAAGGGGTAGGTGATGAGGTTACCGTGCTTTTTGCGGTGCTCTCCTGCCTTCTGGTGCTGGCCCTCGCCTGGGTTTCAACACACACCTCCGAGGGCACCAACACCCTACCCCAGCCGGCAGGGACCCCCACGCCAGCCCAGCCCAGTGAAGCCATGGAAGCCATAGACACAGAAGAGGCACCAGGGACTGAGACCTCCAGCCTGAGACACAGAAGTCAAGCTGCACAACCTGAACCTGGCATGGAAGTCACAGCAGTACCACCAACACCAGCCCCAGACTCCCCCCAGGAACCACTAGTGCTCCGGCTGAAATTCCTCAATGACTCCGAGCAGGTGGCCAGGGCCTGGCCCCAGGACACCATCGGCTCCTTAAAAAGGTAAGCAAGGATGGGGGGTAGGCGGGAAACGCTAGGGATTGGGGGTGGGGGTGGCTGCAGAAGGGCCACCTCAGATACCTGGGACACCCTTGTATTCTGTACCCCAAAGCAATCTGTCCTTATTCCCCTGTGGCAGACCGTCCCCCAGAGGCCGCAGTCTGGGTGGTACGTGGAGGGAGGGCCAGGGCTGGGACGTGGCTCTGGGTAGGGACTAGGATTGCCTGAGGCCTGCTCTCTTACCCAGGGCCCTCTCTCCTCAGGACCCAGTTTCCCGGCCGGGAGCACCAGGTGCGACTCATCTACCAAGGCCAACTGCTAGGAGACGACACCCAGACGCTGGGCAGCCTTCACCTCCCTCCCAATTGTGTTCTCCACTGCCACGTGTCTACGAGGGTCAGTCCCCAACATCCCCCTTGCCCACCGGGGTCAGAGCCAGGCCCCTCCGGGCTGGAAATCAACAATCTACTGCTGCCCCTGCTGCTGCTCCTGCTGCTCCTGCTCTGGTACTGCCAGATCCAGTACCGGCCCTTCTTTCCCCTGACCGCCACCCTGGGTCTGGCCGGCTTCACTCTGCTCCTCAGCCTCCTGGCCTTTGCCATGTACCGTCCGTAGTGCCTCCTCGGGCCCTTGGCAACGTGGTCGGCCCCTCTGGACATCGCTCCCCACGGCACGGTGGACGCTGCTGCCTGCCCAGGCCAGCATCACCTGCCTGCCTCTTCCCACTGCCCTGGAGTCCAGCCCTTCGCCGCAGAGGACTCCGGGGGCTGTCAGAGGCCCGGCCCTGCGACCTCCATGGGCCTGATTCTGGTCTGCCTTCTGGGGTTGCTCCTGCTCCTCAGCCCACGATGACAGTGGGTTCCTCGGGATCAAACACTTGCTGTCGCTGCCTTGGTCCTGGGCAGAGGGGGTCCACTACGCTGGGCCCTTCTTAGTGTTCTTTCCGAGCATCCAGTTGCCCTTAGTCCCTAACAGGCTGATTTGGGGACTAGAGACAGTGGAAGGCTGGAGGAGGGACCTGGGATCTGGAACACGTGGAGATTAAAATAACTGTGAAGTTTTCACTCGCTGTGTGTGTCTGTGGCAGCGGAGATGGGCAAACAGGCTAAGAGCCCAATCCAGTTTCCAACCCGCCCTGTGCAACCTCTTGCTGAGCTCTGCGGCCCCACCCCTCGCCTGTGCCCCGCCCTCGCGGCGTGCGCGCGCTTCCCGGAAGCGAGGGGCGGGCCCAAGGCGCCTGGGCTCGGGAAGCCTGGTGGGAGCCACGTCTCGCCGGCAGAGATTGGCGTGTCCTGGCCACCCGGGGGCTTCTGGGAAGATGGCGGACTCTGGCCTGCAGATGAGGAGCCCGCGGGGGAGCCTGGCTCCCAGGCACCGAGACTGTCTGAGGGGGCGACCCGCGCGGGGCCTGGGGAATCATGTAGGGTAGCGCCTGCGGCACAGGCTGGGGGAGGGCGGCGGCCAAGGTTTCCTGGCGTCCCCGGGCGGGAGTGGGGTCCCTACATGGCTTGCTCCGCGCCTTCGCAACGCTGCGTACACCGACCCTGCGTGCGTCCTGCAGGACGCTAAGTTCTCATTTCACTAGGGAGGAGACTTAGGCAGAGGGTCGAAGACGCTTGTCAAGGTCAAGCAAGCTGGTAAGTGGGAGCAGCCAGCATGGAACCCAGAACTCCCCCCGGCTGCGGAGCCCGAGTGTCGCCCTCCGTGCTCCCCCCTCCTACGGGAGGGTAAGTGGTCAGGAGTACTCATCCTTGGGGCAGCCAGGGTCCAGGCTGGGCGCGACCACTCACTCTGAGTGCCCTCGGGATTCTCAGCCTCTTCACCGCTAGGGCAGTCCTGCGTGGATGTTTTTTTGCTAAGCACCCTGCAGGAGTAGGATTGCAGTTTCCATTAGTAGAAGGGGGAAGAGGGCAGGCAGGATGGGGAAGGAGGACCAGAGCGATCACAGAGGTTGCTCCGATCCTGAGCCTTGCCTGATGGGAAGAGAGGTAAGATAGAAAAAGAGTTGCTCTCCTTTGGAGGAAACCTCACTCCCTTTTCTGGACTGCCTCTCAGGGCCTCCCATCCCCCAACTCCATGCTTGGAGTCCTGCTCTCTGCCCCAGGCCTCAGTTGTCTGGCCTGCTGGTGGTCCTGCCAGTGCAGCCCTGCTTTTTGGGACCCAGCAAGTGAGGGGAGTGGCCCCTTGGGGAGGGCCCCAAGCAGGCCCAGTGCAAGGACTGCGGCGGCTTCTGGAACAGGCGGAGTCCTGGGGAGCTGCTGCGCTGGCTGGGTCAGAACCCCACCAAGGTGTGCACCCACCACTACCCGGTGGCACTTCGCCAGCTGGGCCAGCTCTTGGGGTCTCAGGCTCCACCCCCTCCTGTGGAGCAGGCCGCACTAGCTCATCATCCGAAAGTGGGCCTCCTTTGCCATTCACACCATCCACGTGCGTCTGCATCTTGCAGGAGAAGGAAAGCAGCTGGGGGTGTGGGTGTCAAGGGAGGAGAGGAATAGAGGACAGTAGAGGAATCCCAGGCCACCAATAGACCCCGTTGCTCAGGCTTTTGCTCAGGAATGGCATTTGCCTAGACATATTTTCTGCTGCCCCGCCTGTTTCCACAGCAGAATCAGGAGTCAAACAGTATTTCAGCTTCCCGTGATGCCACCTAAGTTCCTTCTAACACACTGCTCCAGAAACCCACTGCACTTTCTCACAAGTGACACGAGATGACAGCCTTCTTGCCATCTTTGTGTAAAACTTCCTCCCACCAACAACTGACATGTCACATTCACATGATGGTTTGTATTTCTGCAATGTTTCCATTTTGTCTTTAGTACACTTCCCCACTCAGGAATCACAGAAGACAGAGACCCCATGATTAAAAAGGCATGGCAGGGACCGGAGGGTTAGCTCAGTGGTTCCAGCGCCTGCCTCGCAAGCACAAGGACCTGAGTTTGATCCCCGGTAACCACATATAATGCTGGGTGTGGAGACACGCCCACCAACAATCAACACCACATACCACAATGCCGGACTTGGTGGCTCACGGACTTGGTGGCTCACGCCTGTAATCCCAGCACTCGGGAGGCAGAGAAAGGATTGCCTGGGCACCATAGTGAGCTCGGGCCAGCCTGAGCTACAACGCGAGACCCTGTCTCAAAAAGCAAAAAAAAAAAAGGCATGGCACAGCTCTCTCACCAAGACTACCTTTGACCCTTTCCCCAGGCTTTCCACCAAATGGGGCCCTGGTCTGTGCCCTGGAGAAGGAGCGAAGGTTCCGCCTCCCTCTGAAGCCGCCTATACCTCTGCAGCCTGCCCTCCTAGGTGGACAGACTAGAACCTGCCTGCCCCAAGCTGCCCTCAGTTCCTGCACTACCCCTGGCAGCATCTGACCTCCAGTAGCCTGGCAGGTGCTGGAGGGTTAAAAGTGAATGGGGGCAGGGGTTAAGCTTCATGGGCTCAACTGTGGCCTGGCCTGGAGGTGTGGCATGTGGGTCTGTGTGATAGGCTGTGCTCCACAGTAGCAAGGCCGGGGGACTCTTGCCTCATGTGATGGTGCTTCTGGCCCAGCACCAGTTGCAGGAGCCCCAGCTGCTGGAAGGCATTGCCTGCTTCCTGGTGGTCCGGGAAGTCCAGCTCAACAGCAAATGGGGCTTGCCTCCTGTTTTCCTCTGAGTTATCTTCAGCAACCTGGCCATACCCAGCCTTGTCAGACGGACTGGCCTTTCTCCAGAAGCAAACCCTAGCTGGGTTGCCCTGCCGCGTGCCCTGGTGTGCCTTCTGCTCACACCCTCTGTGGCTTGTCCCACCCCCATACCCAGCAACAATGCCTAAAGCTCAAGCTCACCAAAGCACTCAGCACTGTCCTAGCCTCACGTCCCACTGCTTGCAACCTTCAGGCCCAAGGCCCCCGGCTCCGCCTCCACACAGTAGTGCCCCTCTCCCTGCTCCGGTAATGACTCACGGGCTCAGGGCATTGCTTCTGCTCAGCTTGAGGGGCACGTGGCAAGAGGGAGGGCTGTTCGGCCTTGGCCACAGTGCTCCCTGCCTGGGCCATGCGCTCATGGGAGACCTGGGAGCTGCTCCCTTCGGTCACCGCAGCGCTTCACGGATGGTACAAAGGCTAGTCCTGGCCATGGGATGGCCGGACTACCTGCCCTGGAACAGCAGCTTATGCCTTGCCTTGTCTGGCACCCCTGGCCACAGTCGGCATCTTGAAGTCACTGTGCTGGCTGCAGTGGCTGCCCTTCAGAGCCCTGTACTGTCTTCTCCCCGGGTTTCACCAGTCACATCAGTGGCAGGCCGAGTCTGGGTGGCTGGAGGGGCCAAGGACAGGGTGCCCAGAGCTTGATGGCCAGTGTGTCTCCAGTCCCTGCCCCCCACAGGTGCCCCTCATGCTCTAATTGTGCGACGCTACCGCTCCCTGCTGAATGCAGCCGAGGAGCTAGAACTCCCAGAATACCAAGGCCTCCACCCATCCCAGAGACAGCAGGTGCCGTCTTCCCACAGCCTTTCATCACTGGCCGTGCCCACTGCAAGTACAGGTGGGTGGGCAACCTAGGCTGAAGGGGCACAGCCGGAGCAGATGATGTGCTTGGTTGTCATTAAGGAAAACGAGCCCCAAGGTAGCAGCGGGGTTTGCCCAGGGTGGTGGTGCTCAGTGGGGGTCAGATGAAACCCTCGGGCCTCTACTTGTGTCCTTCCCCCTCAGTCACAGGGACACAGTAGCTGAGGGGCTGCGGCAGCTGCTGGGGGAGGAGAGACATGGCCAGGACCTGAGTGTCCCTCCAGGCTGTCACACAGGTGAGCTCCGGGAGGGTGGCAGCCAGCCTTGGAGAGGGACCTCTGCTGAGGCTGGACCTCTGCCCTCCGCAGACTTCCTGCTGTGTGTGAGCAGCTCCCTGAGAGGAGCCCGGATCCCTTTCTACCTACCTGCCACTCTCCTGCCCACAGGGCCAGGCTGCCTGTAACCCCACAACCCGAAACCTTGCCCGTAGGTAAAGAAACAGGCTGGGCGTGCCTAGGCCCTGCAGTGTTGCGACAGCGCCCGGACCCTGTCCTTCCCCGTGCAGGGTGGTGCTGCTGCTTTGTGCACACTGCCATTTCTGCGGAGAGGGCCAGGTGCTGCTGGGCCCCCGGCCCTCAGGGAGCAGCCCTGTGAACCCGCGTGTGGTGTGGTTGTGTGCCCTCACGTCCAGCCTGGAGATGACCCACTGTCCTCCCTTCGCAGCTACCTTCGAGGAGCTGGTCTGCCCAGCTCGAGAGTTAACTCAGGTGTAAGCTCCAGGCCTTGGGCCTCTGCCGGGGGCCTAACGGGGGGCGAGGGGTGCATCTGGGGCTCAAGATGGACAGGGCCCGGACAGTTGGCACTGTGACTCCTCGTGTTTTGGTTTTTCACTAAAATCCCTTTCCTTGCCCATGGCAACTCCCACTTCTAGGGACAGGGACCAGGGCTGGGTGCCCACCTGCTTCTATTCACTGACCCCACAGAAACGAAGCCAGAGCTAGATGGGGGCTGTAGCACTTTACTGCAGGGGGTAGAAGGGGACTTTAAATTATTCACTTAAATAAAAACGAGGAGGGGGAAGGGAGGCCCATCCCACCAGCCCCCGTCCTCTCTGCCCACCAGGCCGTCCCTGCAGGTGGCAGCTACACAGGCATGGGCATCTCATTGTACTCGTCCACGCCCTCACGCTCATCGAACACGGGTTCCGCCTCGTTAGCATCCAGCTGTGGGGAGAAGGGCAGGCTGGGCCTTTCCAGGGCCAGAGGAAAGAAGCGGGACGCCCGGGAGGGCGGCAGGGGCCGGGGCGGGGTCCTTACGCATTTCATCTCTTTCTCCGTGAAGATGCGGGTGAGCACCACCATGCGCAGCGGCACTGTGAGGATGAGGATGAAGGGGAAGGCCAGGGAGGCTGCCGTGGACATGACGGCCCAGAGCAGGGCCAGGCAGAGCAGCTGCAGGGCTGTGAACAGGTGCATGCGCATCGTGCGGACCTGGGGACAGACAGGAGGTGGGCCCGGGGACAGGACAGCCCTTCTTCCTCTTCAGGAAAGGGGACAGAAGTGTCCGAGTGCTTCCCGAGCCCGCTGTGTATGCAGAGACAGGAAGTGGGGGCCGGCGGGAGGCATGCAGGGTGGAGCAGAGGGGACTCACCTTCTTGACGTAGGTGACATCTGGGTGGTGTTTGGGTGGCATGAGCAGCAGGTGCAGCCGCTCATAGAACTGGATCCCATTCAGGGAGGTCACCCCCATGTACAGGAAAATTCCAAAGAGCACGGCCAGAGGGATCTGTCGGAGCAGATCCCCGATAACCAAGGAGAGGCCTGGGGGAGGAGCAACGTTCAGCCCTGGGTTCAGTCCCCAGCGGCCTGCAGAACTCTGGACGGGTACAGCAAGGGGCAGCATACCCACGAGCAGGGCCACCAGAAGCCCCGTCACCCGCTGCTCCTTGACCTCCTGAATCTTTGGCTTGTCCCCGGGTGCCACAGCCTTGCTCATGACAGTGAGTGCGTTGGCATGAGTGACGGAGCGGACGGTAGCAGCAGCCAACCAGGGGAGGCCAAAGAGGGCGCAAATGCCACCCATAGCCACGATAAGCAGCAGGTCCAGGTGGAAACCGGAGCCCTTCTGTAGCATACGCTCCTTCTTGGAGATGATCAGCCTGAGGGGGAGAGAAGGAGTCTTCCATCTGCTGTGAAACCTGCTGGCCCCTGTCTGTGCCACCAGGACCAGAGTTCCGTCATGGTGCTGGCCTGTGCCCCCGGCTCTTGGCCTGTGCATTACCAGACTGCCCAGTCTGTGCCCTGTCCCTGCCCCACCCCCTGCCCTGCCCAGTATCAGGGACATTCTCTGCCGCCTACAAAATAAGCTTCAGCTAGCCTGGCATTCAAGGATCCCTGACATCACGTGTGGCAGAGTGGGGGCGATTCCCATTCTTGTTCCAGAGCCTCCCTAGGACCACCCACGTGGTGATCTGGGTCTCCATGAAGATAAGGATGAAGACCAGGATGGCGGGCAGCAAGCTGGCGACCATCATCCACACGGGGAAGGGGCTCTTCTCCCCCAAGGGGTTGATGATCCATCCCCGCTTGTCAGGGGCTGTCACTGAGAACCCACTGGGCACGCTCAGCTTCTGTAGGCCAGAGAGAGCAGAGGGTCATGGACCACGGAAAATGCTTAGGGTCTGCCCAGCTTAGGGACAGCTCTGGCTGGGGTTGGAGCAGAACCCCCGGACCTAGGTGGTGGGACCATCCTGGCGCCAGGTTCAGCACCTACCTGTGTATAGGTGTCCTCAATACTGTAATCCACAAGCACCATGATGAGGATGGCAATGGGCACCCCAAAGTCCCCAATCACACGCCGGATCTGAGAAGGCAACCGTGGTGCTCGGAGGCCTCCTGCCCCACACAGCCCCTCACGTCCCAGCCACCCCACCTCCTGTCTCCAGCTCCTCCTGGCCTGCAAGCCCACGTACCCGGCCAGGGAAGAACCGGCTGTTCTTGAATTTGCGCAGGAAGAAGGCGATGAAGAAGGTGCCAGCCATGAGCACCAGTGACAGCAGGGCTGTGTTGGGCTGGCCCCGGGGCCTCCCCGCCTGCCCACTGGAGCTCACGTTGCTGGGCCACAGTGTGGGTGCTGCCTTGGCCCACGTTGTGTTCTTGTCATCCTGTGCCTCAGAACTGTTGGAGACCGAGCAGCCGTGGAGGGGGTGCTCCTGGAAGATCTGAGGAGAAAGGCCCACAGAGAACTTCATGAACTGGACCGCAGGGAAAACTGCTGGGCCCAGCTGGACACTGGGGAACCGGGCAGGCAGGGGACAGGCCAGCCTGTCTCGTTCAATTAAGAAAATGACCCTGATAGCCAAGTGTGGTGGCACATGCCTATAATCTCAGCACTTGGGAGGCTAGGGCAGGAGGACCACTGTGAGTTCAAAGCCAGCCTGGGCTAAACAGTGAGTTAAAGGTCAGCCTTTAAGTTAGAGGTCAGAACTTGAGTGAGGCCTTGCCAAGAAGAAAGGAAGGAAGGAAAAAAAGGAAAGAAGAAGAAAGGAAGGAAGAGATCCTGCGCCCAAGAAATGGGCAGAGTAAGCACTTGCCTTGACTTACCCAAGACTTCAATCCCCAATATTGCAAAAGAAAAGAAAAGAGAAGGAGGGAGGAGAAGAGAAAGAAAGGAAGGAAATCCCCAGTATTC
>PVIC010057666.1:0-10600 GCA_004025085.1 Thryonomys swinderianus
GTTACCACATATAATGCTGGGCGTGGTGGCTCACGCCTGTAATCCCAGCACTCGGGAGGCAGAGACGGGAGGATTGCTGAGTTCGCGGCAGCTTGCCTGGGCACCATAGTGAGCTCAGGGCCAGCCTGAACTACAAAGCAAGACCCTGTCTCCAAAAAGCAAAAAAAAAAAAAAAAAAAAAAATCATAATCCTATACAGGGTCATTAAATAGTGGCCAATAGGGATAACTAATTCATAGAGCTAGACTATAGCATGGTTTATAAATGGTCCTAAAATTGAGTGCCTGCCCTCTGGGAGGTTAGCATTAAGTTCGGATTGTATTAGTGAGGCACAATGTGACCCTATCCAAACAGAAACTATACTGCCTAATCATTCTTCATAAAGGGGGTAGCTTAGGATCTCAGCCTCCAGTAGGAAGCTAAAATATGTTTTGCAAATCTGGAAATGAATTGGCACTGGGGCACTCACATGCTCCATACCCCGCCCTCTTCTATCTCTGTTCCTTGTAACCACGAGGCGCAAAGCCTGGCTCTCCTCCTCTCCCAGAATCAGCCAACCTAATTAAAAACATAATGAAAGGCACCAAGAGAGGGAAGCAAATATTAGCAAAAGCATAGATTAAATTAGTATTTACATTATGTGTAGCGGTGTAAATGAAACTTGAGTGGCACTAGGAAGTCTGAGTCAGAGGATGTTCAAATAGAGCGGGACTAGTAGAAATGTCCTCTCTACTAGTTACAGTTATTAATCTCTGTTGGGATGGCAGACTGGGAGGAACTGGTTAGCAGGAAAAAGCAACCAAAGTTTGCAGCTCATAGGATCCTCAAATTCTGGGTACAAATTTAATAGTTGAGAAACAATTCATCTCTAATTTGACATCACTTGCTTGCTTCATACCTAATGAAATACATAAGAACCATCAAGAAACCCTGCGTGGCATATGGTGGCACATGCATCATCCCAGGACCCTGGAAGGTTGAGGCAGGAGGGTCACAAGTTTTGAGTCCAGCCTCGGAAATTTATGGACTTAAAGAGATCCAAAATTAAAAAAAAAAAAAAAAGACTGCAAACGGAGCTTAGTACAAAGGTCCTGTGTTCATTGCCTAGTACCACACAAACAACAATGGCACAGGAGTACTAAGATTTTCTGAGTGGTCCTTATATGGCTGGCAACATGACAGGCCCTTTGCTTGTGCTTCCGTTTAATCCTGATAGCAAATGTAGGAGGTAGGCATCAGCATTTTAGAGAAGAGAAAACAGGCTGAGTAGTTTGAGCAGGGCAGAGGCAGGGTTTGAACCTAGAACTCTCTGCTTTTAGAGGAGATTGGGCACATTTGGACAGTATGGCAGTGGACTAGAACTCTCCGATTTTAAACCATCTTGTTTTGCCCTCTTTCAAACAGCCTGTCAATTAGCAGGAGTTATTTATATTGAGGTAAGCATTGAAATAGGTTTGAAACTCAGTCTAGGTCTGCGGGCTCAAACGAACCTTTATAAACTAGGTGCCATGGACCTTACCATACCCCAACCTGAAGAAGTTACTAAGTGAAAATACAATTCCTGTTCTTGACACTAAGACCATACTCATTCATTTCTAAATCGGACACTCACCACTACAACTGGAACCCATTAATCACTCAATAATGTCAATATTTTTTCAAACTAATGCTGTGGAATTATCTAGAACTGTAACTCAGGTCTCCTGACTCCCTTCTCAATAGCTCTTTCTATGTTATGCTGTGATACCCATTTGATTTAAAGGATTATTATTAGCTAATTTTTCTGGGTGTGGATGTGCATGCCTATAACCCCAGCACTTGGGAGGATGAGGCGAGAGGATCAAGGCAAGTTTGAGGCCAGTTACATAGTAAGTTCAAGATCAGCCTGAACTACGTACCGAGACTGTCTCAAAACAATAACAAAAATTATAAAATGCTTTATGGTTCATGTGCCCCTAGTTTATTTGAAGTGACACATAAATGAAGATCTGGAACATCAGCCTCTGCGTGGTAGTTTAAGCATGGCAGAGGCAGGGTTTGAACCTAGAACTCTCTATAGTTGGCATGGTTGGCATTCGGTAAGGGCACACAAACCTGTTTGAGGGAATCACAAAGGACAGAAAGCATAGACGAGTCCAGAGGACTTGGCAATGAGGAATCTGGCTTGAAGTGCACATGGATCACATTTTTAATAAAGCCAGATTAAGAAAATACGGAAAGTGAAACTCAGACAAACTCCAATGCAGGACTCTGGGGTTTGCTATTTTCCAGTCAACTCCGATGAGTACAGGCAGTAATTGAAAACCTTTCATGATGGTTTGGGATGTGGCTCAGTGGCAGAGCACTAGCCTACATGTGTGAAGCCCTGGGTTTCATCTCCAGTGTGAGTGGGGGTGGGAAGCTGTGTTTTGGGGGAGAACTGTGCACAGAAGCTTTGAAGACAGTCCTGTGAACTAATAAGGACTACCCAAATCCGTGTGGTTAACCCTTCACTACTAGTCACTTACAATGTGTTTAAAGTACCTCAAATATAATGTGTATCTAATTCTGAAGTATAACAAGGTTGAGCATAATTAGACTGGGCTAAGACAAAGCAGAGAAAGTAAGTTATCCACTGAATTAAGAGTAACTCTGTTGTTAAACTACATAATATATGAGTGGAAATATTCTTTATTTTTTGGTCAGGACATTACATTGGAATTTCATGTCATAGAAAGGAAAAAAACCTCACAGAAATCCACCTGGGTGCAGTGGCATGCACCGTAATCCTAGCTGCATTAGGAGGATTACTTGAGCCTAGGAGCTCAAGATCAACCCGAGCAATACACTGAGAACCTATCTCTTAAAAATATACATCCCAGCTGGGCATGGTGGCACACGCCTGTAATCCCAGCACTCCAGAGGCAGAGGCAGGAGGATTGCTGTGAGTTTGAGATTAGCCTGAGCTACGTAGTGAGCTCAGGGCCAGCCTGAACCACAAAGCAAGACCCTATCTCTAAAAGACAAAACAAAAATATTCCCTGAAACTGAAGTATTGAGGATGAGCCAGCAGGATGTCTTAGATTTGCTTTGAAATATCCCCCAAGGTGGGGGGGGGGCGTATATAAGACTGAAAAATTGTTGGTATCTATAGAATTTCAGAGGTATAAATAATGGCTTCTGTCAAGAACAGGGAACAGGATAAGAAATTAACATTTTATCTCTACTAGTTTCATTATGTCCCTAACAGTCAGAGATCATCATCCCTATATTATAGGCAAAGGTCACTTGCTAGAGAGTGGCACTATGAAGACTTAAGCCTTGAGCCTCAATCCTATGACTGTGAAATCCCTTTTTTTTTTTTGCTAATATCCCACCTAGCCTGCTAAATATGTTTTCTTAGATTTTTATATCCTAGCAGAATTAGAGAAGAGCTGTTTTTCCTATATTGTATAGTACAAAGTTATTTGTAATTCCTCTTTTTTCACCTTTCCCTAAGAGTCCTCATTTCTTCCTTTTGGCAGTAGTTTTGAATGCTTACTGACTCATGAAATTGTTTTCATTTCATCCAAATTCCTGCCGCTATGGTTTGCTCTCACTCTTCAGCATGACACATGAGTGTAGAATGTTTCTTTTGCAATTGTCCTCAAAACAATAGATCCCAAAGTCACGTACAAACAAACCCAAGGCTTCTGTGCAGAAACCTAAATACAGTATTTCCCTTTTAACCATTTAGCAGTTAGCTTATGATCTACTCTACCCATTCTTCCCATTCATCTTTTTTTCTTCCTGCTTTTCTCTTCTAGTGGGGTTTCTTGTTCCTTGCTTCAATAAAATATGCCACCCTCGTGTCTATAAATGGAATCTGAATTTGATCTGTTTCTAAAATAAACTCTTCTACAAATGTTGGTGAAATGTATATCCACTTAGTAGACATTTAAGTGCTAACTACTGTGCTAAGGGTCGAGAGTACAAATATAAAAGTAGTAGCTAGGGGGCAGTATAGCATAATGGTGATCCCACCTGCAGTTAAAAATCCACCCTGCCATTCAGGAGCATAACATTAGTTCAGCAAATTGCCCAATCTCTCTGAGCCTCAGTTTTTTGATCTGTAAATAGGGATTACAATGGTAGCTACTGCATAAATACGTTATGAGTTAACTGTAAACATTCACAAGTAGAGTACTTAACGCGGTGATTAGCACAAAAAATATTACAATGATAACTCCTTCTGTTTCCTTGTATGAGTCGTATCAGAAGCATGGTGGAGGCACGAAGTTGATCACCAGTCATGGAGATGGATATTTTAAGGAAGAGCTTGTAAATCCAGAAACATTACAGCTCAGCCTTGGAAAATGAGCTAAGATTGTTGAAACCAGGTAAAGCAGGAGGCTGATACCAAGTACAAAGTCGGACTCCATTCTTCAAGGACGTACATATTTGAAGGGCCCTGGAGATTGTGGAGGGGTCAGGTGAGATCTGAATGGCCACCGCTCAACCCCTTCCTCTGCCCATCCCTATTTACCTAATATCCCACTAGAGCTGATTATGTATATTTAAAAAACATACTTTTTGTCCATAACCTTCCTCTCAGAGTCTATTTTCCAGAGACTCCTAAGACATCCTGAATGAGAGTAAGTGTAATTCGAAATAGAAAGATCACTATGTGTTCAATATAAAAACTCACCATGGAAGACCAGCTAAGAAAAATATACATTAATTTATTCATTCAACTCTCACAAAGTCCAACCCTGTACCAAAGAATGTTCTACATTTCCCTGTATATAAATATTTATCTGTGGTCTTGGATAGGTATAGTTGATATTTTAAATATATGATTCTTTAACCTTTTTCAGGTTTTTTGTTTTTGGTTTTTTGAGACAGGGTTTCACTTTGTAGTTCAGGCTGGCCCTGAGCTCACTATGTAGCCCAGGCAAGCCTCGAACTCAGCAATCCTCATATTTCTGCTTCCTGAGTGCTGGGATTACAGGCATGAGCCACCAAACCCAGCATTTGTGGTATGTGGTACTGATTGCCGGTGGGTGTGAACCGCCACTCCCAGTATTGTAAGTGGTTACCGCGGATTGAACCATGGACCTTGCACTTGCTAGGCAGAACCACCGAGCTAAATCTCCGGCCCATTCAGGTTTTTTTTTTAAGTCCTCAAAATGACACGCAAATGACAAGAAATGTAATAAACCTTCCATGCCCATTATCCAGGTTCAGCAAGAATCAAGCAATAGCCAGTTTGTTTCATCTATATCCCTCCCCTCACACTGGCCCTTCTGTCTTATTTTGAAGCAAAGTCCAGTTTTTATGCTACATCAATAGACACACATTTAAAATACCTGTTCAAAAGATGTAAACTCTTAAACAAAATACAATTATGGTACCATTAATACACATTTTTTAAGTCACTGGTGTTGAAATTTTTGATCTATCATATTAGTGTCTAAATTTCCAATCACTTCATAAATTTCCTAAAATTGTTTGAATCAAAACTCAGATAACATCTGTGTCCTTCCACAATCTGATATTTTCCATATCCTACTAAGGATTGAACCCAGGGCCTTCATATTGTGTTGTATCCCCACCCTTTTTAAAAATTTTTATTTTGAGACATGTTCTTGTGAACTCGTACAATGCTCAGACAGGGCTCAAACATGAAGTCTTCCTGGCTCAGCCTTCCAGAGTGCTGGAATTACTGTACACAGCTCACAATCTGGATTTCACTGGTTACTTCTCTGTGGTGGTGTTTAACACATGCCTCTGCCCTCTGTATTCCTTGTATATATGGGTTAGATGCAGAATCAGATATATATATATGTGAAAATTAAAATCAGCGTAACTTGGGTGGCCAGTTAAGAATTGCACCTGATGTATGGTGATCCAACAAAAGACAAGTGATCTTTAGAAAACCCCAAAATTAAATCACTGAAACATTTGGTCATCACTATCTTGTTCATCAGGTGTTACTAAGTACTAATCATGGGATACAGATCTGGGCTAGGAACACTGTTACCATGATTAGGATCAATCCGTTTAGGATGATCCTACTGCAGGCCAGCTAACTTACTTTGGTTATATATAATGATCATAGCAACCCTGTAGGGCAAGTTTTATTTTCCCAATTTTATATAAGAAAAACCAATTATCAGTAAGATAAATATCACTCCTAGGTCCACACAATTGGCAAATGACAGAAGCAGAAGTGGTATTTTTGACTCCCAAGGATTATCTGCCAGCTCCCAGTCCTCTGAACATAATCCCTGCCTTCAAAGAGATTACATCTACTTCAGAGAAAGAAATTACTACAGCTTAAAAAAATCAGAAAAGAAAATATTTGTGTGAAATACAAATAGTGAAAATGTGTGCATTTTGCAAGTGGTGACTAGTATAAATGAACAATGAGACAGAGGGGAGCATCAATACTGACTGAAATTCCTGGGAGAGGCTTCATTAAGCTATGCAAAAATTATTGCAAATATAAAAGCTTTCCCAGTGATCATAGGGTCCTTTGCACAAGCATCCTCTCCCTTGGGATCCATGTCACACTGACATAAAGATTTTGTCACCATGGCAACTGGTCATTGGACCAATGAAATAATCAGTTGTCATGGTAACACAATCTCCATCTTACTCCCACCAAGCACCTGTTCTAAATCATCATATCCTCCAACAATCTTATACCACCTAGTGCTCCTTTCTTTTTTCCCTTAGTCACTGCAGTCCCCGCAGGCACCTCTGTTGGAGCACCTAAATTGATGTTTAGATACATATTTTAGATATGTTTAGATACATATTTTCAACCACAAAATGAAAATGAGTGATGTGCAGAGTTGTGCTACAAAGAGAAACCCTCTCAAATGGAAAAGTCGAACAATCCTGAGCACTGAAGAAAGGTTTCAAGTAAGGCTAGTTTGGATTTTGAGACATTACATTATCTTAACTATCCTGCTCCCTCTATGTTGTCTTCCACTGGCTCCTTTTCCTTTTCTTGGTTTCTAAGTGCAGGTGTCTCTTGAGACTGTACCTTTTGTGTCTGCTGCTTCTCTAAATTGCACTGCTTAATACATTAGGCACTAGTTACAGGAAGGCTATTGAGACCTGGAAATTAATTATAGATGTGCTGGACTGAGATGTGCTATAAGACACATACTAGGTTTAAAGACATACGAAAATTACACAGATTATTTCATTAGCAATTTTTATTTCTTACATGTTTAAATGATAATAATTTGGATATTTTTATTATAATAAACTATATTATTGAGCTCATCTGTTTTTTCTGTTTTTAATGTAGTTGAGGAAAATCTAAATTGTATATGTGGCTTGCATTATATTTCTATTGGACAACACTGTTCCAAACTTATTTGCTAAAGCCATCTCATCGACACTTGGGTATCAAGTCTTCCTTCTATGACTAATTCTAAGACCCCAAATCACTATCTTTTCTGAGATTCAAACCTACATCTCTCATGACCTGTGGGCCCTTTCATAGATTACCAGCTTTTAAACTCACCATGAACCAAGCTATGAGCTCTAGAAGCCCTTGCTCTTTCCTGATTGGTTTCATTAACCTTTGCATTTGTTATTCTTGCTGCTATAACAAAGTGTCATATATTTTATGGCTTAAAAAACAAAAATTTATTATCTGACAATTCTGGAGGTCTGAAGTCTGAATTGGATTCCACTAGGCTAAAAGCAAGGTGTAATGGGTTACATTCCTCTGGAAGTTCTCAGCTTTTAGGAGCTGCCAGCATTCTTTGGTTAGAGCTTCCTCCTGTGTTCAAATCCAGCAATGGTCAATCCATTATCATGCTGGTCTCTCTGACACTGACTCTTCTGATGCCTTCTTTCTCTTGAAGAGGCCCGGATTACATCAGGTCCGCCCAGACAGTCCAGCATCATCTCCACATCTTGAGGTTGATTGATGTGGAATCTTACTTCAACCTTTGATCTTAATTTGTTGTTGCCATGTGACATCAATTCACAGAGGTTCTGACGATCACAGCATGGGCATTTCGTGGGCTGGGCAGAAAGGGAGAATTTATGTATTGCATGCAAACAAGAAAAAAAAAAATGTTCAGGTCAGGGATTTAGCTTAGTGGTTCCAGCATCTGCCTCGCAAGTGCAAGGTCCCAAGTTCCGGTAACCACATACAACAATGGCAGGCGTGGTGACTCATGCCCACCAGCAATCAGTACCACACACCACAGTACTGGGCATGTTGGCTCATGCCTGTAATCCCAGCACTTGGGAGGCAGAGGCAGCTGGACCGCTGCAAGTTCGAGGCTAGCCTGGGCTACATAGTGAGCTCAGGGTCAACCTGAACTACAAAGTGAGACCCTGTCTCAAAAAAAAAAAATCATTAGAGCAGATCCTACTAGGCTAAAACCATTTCTTTTAAAGCAATTGATGATATATAAAGAGAAATCAAAAGGCTAGTTCTCCACAGTTCACTATAAAATTTATAATGTAAAGATTTTTTCCCCTATAACTCCTCACACAGAGTTATACTTTTACTCTGTGGTCTGTGAGAACTTTTGTATATCTATATACATCTCACTATATTCTGTATTATGATTAGATATTTAAGCATTTGGTCTTAATTTTTCTTACTAGGCTGGAAAATATTTTGAAGATAGAATCTTTGGCCATGATGTCTAATATGGTACTTAATGTATAATAATTTCTCAATAAATGTTTCTTGAATTTAGTAGAATGGAGGCAACTCATCCCCTTTTTTTAACTTTGATTTTGAATTTTTGAGATAATATCTTTCTATGTAGTTCAGGCTGACCTCACTGTGTGGCCCAGGTGAGCCTCAAACTCATAGTGATCCTCCTGTCTCAGCTTCCCAAATGCTGGGATTAAAGGCAAGCTAGTCATGTTGACTTACAGAGGGTTTGCTTTTCACCACAGCCACTGGTTTCCTTAAACAATGGACACTTTTTCAATTGACCTTTATGGTTAGCTCCATTCTATCTTCAGAGAACCATCAGTGTGAATCCTCTTTGGTAATGGACTATTGTACACTTGAATTTTATGGTTCATCCAGAATTGCATGTATTTTATTTCATGACATTGATACATATGTAGTTGATATTGTAATTATATAATTTATTTAAATTGATGTGTTGTCAGCATCAAAAAGAATGAGAATTATTTCTAGAAGGACAGTTGTAGTTCCTACAAGGAACTAAGTTTCTTCCAAAAATAGAAGGAAATTAAGTGCCCTATAATCTATCAATGTAATATATCACTTTAACAGATCAAAGGACAAAAATGATGATGATTTCAAAAATGCAGTAAAGGCATGATTAGCATTATATACTCGTGCATGATTTTAAAACATCTAAAACTGGAACTAGAAGGTCTTTATATAGAAATAATATGATTGAGGAGACTTCTGGGAAGATGGAAGAGTGGTGAACAGCAGAGAAACAGCCTCTCTGAGACTTGGTTTCCAGATATGGGAACTTAGCAACTTGAGGAAGAAAAGAGGTCTTAAACTCTCTGCAGAATTGATACACACAAATGTCATTATAAATGTAGAGAGAAAGAATGAATTATTCAATAAATGAGATTAGTTGCAATGGATCCCCATAACACACTTGGACCCTCCTGTCTCCAAGGAGGCTCAGTGGCTGCTGACATTTTCTCATCTCTTGAGACTTCTAGTTGTCTCAGTCTCCCCATAGAATGGCATGGTTTCCATTGCTCTGTTTCCAGCAGAAGACACCATGGCTTGTTGCTCAGGGGCCCCATAACCAGTGATGGCTCTTCCCATCAATGTCTGGCTCTCATAAACCATCCAGCATTCTAGAAATCACTGAAGAGTTGTTTGACAACCGACTACACAAAGAAGTCACATAATACAAGCCATGAATTGTCTCCCTATGGAGCAAACATTAACAGAGAAGAGAGAAGTAGAAACAGCAGGTAAATTATTTGCCCTTCCTCCTTTCTCTGACTAACTGTTCTGAGGTATGGTGCTTTCACAAAACCTGCAGGAAGAAGTCTTTGGTGACCAAGACACAGGCTGGACTGCCTTTGGAAACCGCATTCAGCCTGGTAACAATGCAGCCTGTATCTTCTTTCTTTTCTTCCATGTCTCATGTGTCTTCTACCCTCATTCTTGCTACCTTGGAATTGCACTACTCAATACCTCAGCTAGTAGGGCTCCATGGGCTGTTTTCTGGAGAACCTGGTAAAAACAGTTGGACACATAAGAAGGAAGGAAGCAAGTAGAGAGAGAAAAAAAGGAGGAAGGTTGATTTCTATCTCACACCCTAAAAAAGTCTGCTCTGAATAAAAACTCAAATATGAGGACCAGAGATTTAGCTCAGTGGTTCCAGCACCTGCCTAGCAAGCACAAGGTCCTGAGTTCGATCCCCGGTAGCCACATACAACAATACCAGGCATGGTGCCTCACGTCCACCAGCAATCAGTACCACATACCACAGTGCTGGGCATGGTGGCTCACACCTGTAGTCCCAGCACTTAGGAGGCAGAGGCAGGAGGATTGCTGAGTTCGAGGCTTGCCTGGGCTACATAGTGAGCTCAGGGCCAGCCTGAACTACAAAGCGAGACCCTATCTCAAAAAAAAAAAAAAAAA
>PVIC010057667.1:0-10590 GCA_004025085.1 Thryonomys swinderianus
AAGAATACTTGCTGCTTTCTCCACTCTCCACTCTGCAGTTATTCATGTGGATCAAGCAACATCCCAGATGTCTTTAGGGGTCCTTAACCTGTGCTATTGGTAAGTTGATTCCTCCCTGGACTCCAGGAATAGGCAGGTAGCTCAGCCTGGCTTATCATAGCCTGCTGTTCCTAGATCATAATAATGTGTCCTGATGAGCCCACAAGCCAATTAGATGCAATGGGATTCTTGCTTGGAGTAGAGGTTGAAGGCCACTCCCTCTTTCCTCCTGGGTTTGAACATGTAGCATATTGATCCGAGGTTGCTGTCATTTTGCTTCCACATAGTGCAAAAGTTTGTTGTGTCCTATTCACACTGCTTGACCTATGAATCCAGCCTGATCTGCCTTCCTTTGCCTGTTAAATGAGGAGATGACATCCCTATGCCACCACACTCGGTGATAATGATTACTTTGGGTCCCTTTTATTCATCACTGTTGCCTACATAGACCCAGGCACAGATAGGAACCTAGTATGTATTAGTTCAAAGAGCAAATAAACATTTGAACAAATAATATAAGAAGGGGTTCATGTGTCTAGAATTGCAGGACCTACTCTAAAGAGAGAGAAAACTCACAGACTAGTGTCTCTTCCTCATCTTTCATGAATCCATAATGGCTAAGCAGCAACCAAGGATACATCCCCGGGCTCAATGTGGAAACCAGTATCTTTGGCACATGCTCACTGATTGTACCATGGCTGAGCCAAGAAATAAAACTATTCTGGCCTGGAATTCTGGTGAGACTTAGATGATAAATTGCTGGCTCCTAGCCCAAGATGATGTGATATTTATTGCCATGTGTTATTAACTGATGTTATTATAGATTGAATGTGTTATTCCCCCAAATTCATATTTTGCATCCTCATCTCCCTCTGTGATAGGATTTGGAGTTGGGGCTTTTAAGGGGAGACACCATCCACAACAAGGAAAAGCAGGAAGGCTGCCATCTGCAAGTCAGGAATGAGCCATTGCCCTGGACTGGCTCAGCCTCCAGAACTATGAAAAATTCATTTCTTTTGTTAAACCACTGCATCTCTGCTCTTTTGATATGAAAACCTGCGCTGATTAAGACACTGGAGTACTCTTCCTCTTTCACTGACCACATAACAAAAAGAGAATCTATATAATAAAACAGCAAAGTGAGAACAAGAAACATCAAGACCAAGGAGACTGTACTTTAGCACAGCAGATACAGGTGAATGGGAAGAGCGAGAAGCTGATAAGATAATACAGAGTTTTAGAATTGCGCTGTGAACTCACCTAGGATTTCTAGCCAGCTAAACAGAGACAGAGAGACTACATGAGTCAGCAAAGGACAGAATCTTATTGGCTTAAGGTCTAGGCAGTTGAGAAACTCCTCAAGTTCAAGGGCAGCATCAATTATTTAATATTATATAAGGTGTGACTACTCAGTTCCTTCATTATATGATTGATGCCTTCACAAACATGGCCAAGTGAATAGGTTCAAATTAGTAAGCTGAGCCTTCAAAGCGATCATTGAGCTGCCACCCTTTGCTCATCACTTTTAATGAATGTCTCCAGTTTTCCCTTTCAAGCTGGTGGCAACTTGCTCAAATAGAGTCAGTATCTTAGTCCTGTGAGAATGGAGTGATGTAAAAAAGGAAAATTTTCTCACCAGGGAACCCTGAAGGCCCTATGCTGATTTGTACCCACACAGCAACTCACTGTGATTATACAGAAAAGCAAGCAGACCTCGGACAGGGTAAATAATTTGCCTACAAGACCCTCAGGAACAAGAAATATAACTGAGCCCCAGAACTGCTTCTCTGTTCAGTCCATCCATGTGTCTCACAGTTTAATCACTGATGTGGCTCCTTCACAATCTTCATCTTCTCCTTGTCACCAGGATTATTGTTTAATCTGTTTCAGCAATTAACTCACTGTAGTTTTCTTTAAATAAGTACAACTTTTCCTTAAGCAATATCCACAAAATTATGGGTTTGACGTGCTTATTAACAATGTAGCTAATATATAGTTAATAATCACTAGCATAATTATATAGATATTAATTGGGGGGGGACAGACAGGGTCTCACTTTATAGTTCATCCTGGCCCTGAGCTCACTATGTAGCCCAGGCAAGCCTCAAACTCTGAGCAATCCTCCTGTCTCTGCCTCCTGAGTGCTGGGATGATAGGCGTGAGCCACCATGCCCAACACTGTGCTATGTGGTACTGATTGCTGGTGGGCATGAGTCACCATGCCCGGTATTGTTCTATGTGGTTACCCAGATTGAACCAGGGACCTTGTGCTTGCTAGGCAGGCACCAGAACCACTGAGCTAAATCTCCAGCCCCAATATTAATTTTTGTGTGTGTGTGTGTGTGTGTGGTACTAGGGATGGAACTCAGGCCCTTGTGCTTCCAAAATGGGCACAGTATCACTTGAGCTAAATCTCTAGCCCCCCAATATTAATTTTTAATTAAAAATAAGTACTACCCCATACATCTGACTTCTCAATAGTGATGTGTATATTCATCCTTTGGGAAACTCTATGCTGTTCCCAGAAGTGAAATAAAATGGAAATAAATTTCATTATCCAATGAAATTTCATTGGATAATGTTACTTGTTGTTGCAGTAGTTGCCTTTAAAGTAAGAAGGCCACTCTTCAGGTCAGGATAGTCATCTATCTCCGAAGGCAAATAAAAGGAGAAACCTAAAAGTATTAGAAATAGCCACAATGCTATCACAGGTGATGTGGCTGGACTTGCGTGGGGTGGATAGTGAGAGGAAATAGTCACTGGAATAAAAACATTTCCCCTTCTACTTAAAACAGGCATTTCCTAGTTACATTGTTGCATTTCGAGCAATGCTGTAAGTAGAATAAAAACCTTTAGATTTTATTATGCAGATTAATACTGTCATATTTGAATATGACTTCCACAGTGAACCACAAGGAAACAGAGTGATAATGTTAACTAAGTCTTGACGTCTTATTCTACTCTAGGGAGCCAATCCCCCTTAAATAGCATCACGAAGAGGGAAAGGTGATTTGTTAAGTTTATCCTCAGTGATTAGTATAACCCTTTTCAGTAGCTTTCTAATGATTGATTCTTTTTTGAGACAGCGTCTCATATTGTAGTTCAGGCTGGCCCTGAGCTCACTTTGCAGCCCAAGCAAACCTCGAATTCAGCAATCCTCCTGCCTCTGACTCCTGAGTGCTGGGATTACAGGCGTGAGCCACCACACCAGGCATTTTGGTACTGATTGCTGGTGGGCATGAGTTGCCACACCCAGCATGGTGGTATGTGGTTACCAGGGATCGAACTTAGGACCTTGAGCTTGCTATGCAGGTGCTGGAACCACTGATCATCTAATGATTGATTCTTAAGAGTAGGAGTAAGCAGTGAGCCCAAGAGAAGAATGTTTTGACCTAGGCAGGTGAAAGAACAGTCACATCAGTTCTAAAGCAAAAGAGATGCCATTTACTTGTGCTGCCAGCATCTATAGGATGGGGACCCAATTTTGTTGGATCGTATGCAGGGTCCAGAGAAAATGGCATAAGAGGTGGCACATGCCCTCGGGGAGCTTGTGGTCCATTAGGGCAAAATAACAAGTAACAAAAAAATAGTGACTTTGTTTTATGTAAGCACTGAGGGTGCACAGAGAAGAAGGGGGCCAAAACTGGTTCTCAGAGACATGAAGAGGGCACAACTTTTGTTTTGCTTTTGTTTTTGCTTTGTTTTTCGGATGTTGGGGATTGAAGGCTCATCCTTTGCACTGAACTACACCCCCAGCCCTTTTTATTTTTCATTTTGAGAGAGTCTTTCCAAGTCACTACATTGCCCCGGCTGGAGTCAAACTTGCCATCCTCCTGCCTTGGCTCCCCAGAGTGCTGGGATTATAGGCAGGCACCACTGTGGCCAGCAGGCACAGCTGAGTTTTTAAGGATGAGCCAGAGGTTGTGGTGTGGTCCTTCCAAGCTACAGCACTGAGCTGCGGGTAGGAAAACATCTTAATGAGGAACAGTATGAGGAATGGGGACATAGGTTGCTCCTCACCAACAGGCAATTCAGCAGAGCTGCAGTGAGGGCTCCTGGAGCAAGAAGTGCAAGATGGCGATGGACCAGATGGTGAGAAGCCTAATGGAGAGCCTCGTCTGAGTGCGACAGGTTGCAAGCAGAGGAGGAGATGGATTCTGGACGGTGGTTATAAGACTACTGAGTGAGGACAGCTCATCCCCATTTCCGGGACTTATCCTGGGTGTGTTTGGCACCCAGACACCAGCTGCTATCGCTGACTGCTGGGAAACAGGGTCTCACTGGCGCGGGTTTGGGAGGCAGCAATTACAGATAATGGGCCTCAATGTGCCTGTCAGGAATTTGCACAGTTGGCTCTATCACTGGTATTTGAATATTTTACATCGTGTTTGTGCACCAAAGACAGACAGCAGAAATGGCCAGAGACTCCCCTTAGCTCTGTAAGTTAGCCTTGGAAACGGCCATGGAGCTCTCCGAGGAGCGGCCTCTCCACATGGACTGTTGTTTGCGCGCACAAGCCCGCCTCCCCTGCGGAATCTAGGAGGCTAAGGAAACGGGGCTGCTGACCGAGCGCGGAC
Source organism: Thryonomys swinderianus (assembly GCA_004025085.1). NCBI lineage: Eukaryota > Metazoa > Chordata > Mammalia > Rodentia > Thryonomyidae > Thryonomys > Thryonomys swinderianus. The sequence continues at coordinate 4,617 of PVIC010057667.1, forward strand.
GGAGCGTCTTCTGGACCCACAGTCAGTTGGAAGGACTAGGCTCGCCACATGCTGCTCCTCAACTCATGCTCGTGCACCCTTCCACCTGCCTGCAGCCAATTTTAAAAGAAAGCAGATATGACTTAAATGTGAATATTGCGGCCTTATGTGAAGTAAGTGCTTGCTTTAAAGGAAGTGCTTGCTTCGTTACTGCTTTTGCTGTTTATGCCTCATTTTGTCCAGTCCTTTCACTTACTACCCTAGCCCTTGGTTTTGTCTTCTGTTCTTGTCCGAAGATTGACCTTCGCATTTAATGAATATTTATTGAATACTTGGCCATATGCCAAGAATGTTCTAAATATTATGTATATAAATTCAAATGCATTCCTTTATGTATTCTATAAAAACAGATAAGGAACCTATTATGACACCCATTTTACAGATGAGAAAACACGGCAAATGGCAGCAGAACTCAGACTTGAGGCCAGCAGTATAGTATTACTCCAAAGTCTACGTCATTTTACACTTGAACTTGGTAAAGTTCAGAGGTCTCTTCTCCCTTTCTTTGATGCTGGGGCTCCAACTCCTGACCTTGTGTTTCCCACGCAGGCTCCAGAACCACTGAGCTAAACACCTGCCCTCGCTTTGTCTCTTCTTAACATCTGAGATAACTTTTACTAAGCCCTTTACTTGTGCTAGACACTTTATGGGTGTGATTTCCACTAACCCTTAAACAGCCCAAATGGAAACAGATAAGAGAACAAAGTTATAGTCATTTATGCAATTTGCAAATGATTAGTCCATCAGTAAGTGGAGTTTGGCCTAATGGACTCCTTTATCTCCAGTTTCTCCTGCTTCCCACAGGACTTGGTTTCTGTTTATTGCCTAATTCTCTTGCGTACTAACTTCTCTCAGTTTTCTCAAAACCTGTGTTAGTCCCAGGGACCCATCTGCTATGACATTAGACATACCTGAGTCTCCACTGTCATAATTTAATAGAAATGGAATTCCAACCTTCACTGTTTCCTCCAAGAAGCTACATTCTCACGGTTTCAAAGATCTTCTTAATAAAAATCATCGTAAAAATAACATTTGGCATTTATTAAATACTTTCTAATGTGCCAGGCATTTACATATAATATTCCTAACCATCATGCTAGCCTTACAAATAAATATTACTGTTGCTGCTTTACAGTTGAGGAAACAGAGATGCAAAGAAGCTACGTAACTTTCCCCAAAACACACAGTTTTGTATTCTGACTTCAAAATCTATACTCTTTCTTTCTTTTACACCTGGCTTCCTTTTATGTGGTTTCTATCTGGGACAAGGATTTCCAAGAGATTAGAGAAGACACACAGGGTAGAAGAGAATAGGTTTCAGCTGGGGTCAGTGATATTTCTTCTCATTTTTTTCTTTTCTTTTTTTTCTCTTTCTGCTTCCTTACTGCCTGTCTTCTTTTCTTTCTTTCCTTCCTTTTATTCAATTAAGAAGAATCGCCCAATTACTAACCAAGCACTATACTTGGCACCCTGTCAGTTTTAAAATCCAAGTTCCACCCATACACAATTATGACTGCTTACAATAAAATCCCAACCCAGTGTGAGTCAGCACAGAGAAAAAGCAAAGGAGGGCAGGGCTGGGGTTTGGTGCTCAGAATTAACCCCAAAGTTGTGAGTCAGAGAAATTTCAGAATAGCCTCCCTGCCAAGTTAATCCCAGGCCAGGGTTTGCCGAGGTGTAGCCGATTGCACAAACTTTGGTAGCCTGGCATGGACAGGCCTGGGGAGAAAGAACAGCTGCACTGCATTGGGGAAAACAACGGGGAAGGTCACTGGAACTGTACGCAGTTGACCAAACCTCACTAGAGCTACTATAGAAACAGTCCTATAGCCATGTGCACCTGTTTAATTCTGCTCAGCACTGTGCCCGGACACTCAGGAAGGATGTCTACAAGGCAAATGCAGGTACAGATTTATTCAGAACCCTAAATATCTTCTCTAAGGTGAGTTGGAGAGCTGGCAAAAATGAAATAAAATATAAAAAACTATAAATACAAGCAGTGTGTGCTCTACTAAAACAACAATGGTTTTGTAGAGTCTTAAGTGAAATAAAATGGTTGTCAAAAGTTTGTCCCTTGCTGGCAAATAGCTCAGTGGTAGAGTCCTGCCTAGCATATAGAAGGCCCTGGATTTGATTCCCCCCAAGCACTGGCGGGAAAACTGTCCTGGCTTCAGATTCTCCTCATTATCTCTGAGTTAACTTCTTTCTCTGAATTTGAACTTATGAGTAAATTCAGAGGTCAAGGGGCATCGGGATAACATTGTGCTCTGACCCTGGGCGATCTAGGCTCCTGCACATTTTTTTTTTGTTTGTTTGTTTTTTGTTTTTTGGAGACAGGGTCTTGCTTTGCAGTTCAGGCTGGCCCTGAGCTCACTATGGTGCCCAGGCAAGCCTTGAACTCAGCAATCCTCCCGTCTCTGCCTCCCGAGTGCTGGGATTACAGGCGTGAGCCACCACGCCCAGCATTATATGTGGTAACCGGGGATCGAACTCAGGTCCTCGCGCTTGCGAGGCAGGCGCCGGAACCACTGAGCTAACCCTCCGGCCACCTGCACATTTTTCAATCATTTGCACTTTTTTTTCCTTTCAGAAGACAAAACAAATCTTCTCCTTGCCCCTATTTTCCTACAGAAAAAAGAGGAAGTTGTATATGCAGACTACGTGGAAAGAGAATGGGATTTTGAGAATAATAAAGATTTGGAAATGAATCCCAACTCCACCACTTCCTGGCTACATGGGATTTGGACAGTTGTGCAATGCAGAAAACAAAACTTACAGTGGAAAGTTACCAAGAAAATGACAAGAGAAAGTGCACATCAAAGTGCCCAGGGACGTATCTATCTAGCTCATGCTCAAGAATATCTTGTCACCCAATCTCCAGGGCTGACCTATGCTAGAAAGTCTCATCTTTTCTGCATTTGAAAGCCTCTTTGAAACTCTAGGAACACTTATTCTCTGTCATATACAACTCATTAATGACAACCAAGCACTCAGGGGGCTGAGTGTATAGCTCAGTGGTACAGCTCTTGCTGTGTGCATGAAGCCCTGAGTTTGGTCCCCAACACTACACTGGAGTAGCCCAGCACAGAAAGTCGGAGGGAACAGGCTCTGCCAGCAGAAGGAAGAGCATATGCAAAGCCCGGTGAGAAATAGCCATTCGTTCTGACTGGCAGGATACAAGATGGTGGATGGAGAAACTGAGGCTCAAAGCCAGGCAGAGATCAGATCACAAAATGTCTGAGGAGCTCAGCTCTATAGTTTGGGTTTAAACATGAAATCTACGGAGAATCTTTGAGGTGTTCTGAGCAGGAGAGTAACATGATCAGTTTTGCTTTTATAAATTGCCATGAAAATTTAGAGCCATGGATTTGACTTGTTTTTATGAACTCAAGGCCTTACTCAACACCTTCCCCCTCCATGGAAAGAGAAAATACATCTTTGAGAATTAACACTGTCAAAGAACCCCAGGCTAGATGGGATTTCGGTTTTGTTTGTTGGTGACGTAGCCAGGGTGGAGGAGACAGGCATGAAGAGAAATACTGACACAGAATCATTCAGCTCTTTTTTAACCAAGTCCACAGTTCTTATAAACAGGAGTTTCGAGATTTTTACCAAATCTAGAGGAGATACTAATCTTCTCTTTGACAAATGGGGTTTGAGAGGCTTCTCTGGCATTGAGAGAGCACAAGGCTGTGACCCAGCCCTGAAATTTACTAGAAAAAGGAGTTTATGACTATCAAGTCTCACTATGAAGTGTTTGCTTTCTATTTCCGGCCCTTACTAAAGCTGTCAGCTTCTCACTTTCAAAAGAATTTTGTTCCCTTCATTAAAATATATGTGTGTGTGTGTGTATTTTTTTTTTTTTTTTTTTTTTTTTAGAAATCTACAGAAATACCCTGAAAATGTAGTGGCCTCATTTTGGGTAACTACATAAAATTTTGGAACATTTGTTTTTGATCACTGTCACACTTCTTGATCAAATTTACTGTCAGGAACTTTGCATTCCAAAGAAGTTTGTCCAACCAATCAGGACTCATTTATTGTGGCCTCTGTCTCTGTAACCGACAAATAACATACCTACATCCAGCCAGTCTCAGCAACAGGCAAGATCTGGAAAACAGAATTAGAAAGTGGATTAAAAAAAAAAAAGCCCAAGCTTTTTGTATTGCAACCCTTTATTGTCCTCATTCACTGCAAGGCTAATATGATATTTGTCCTGGCACACGAGGTGTCACATACTGAGCAGGTGATAAACAGCATAACTTAGTGGAGGCCTTTGGGGAAGCAAGTTGGGGACAAATGACAAGCTGGAATGTGTAACTGTCAGCACAGACAAGCCAAGGTCCCCGTATGCAAGTTATTTTGAAGTCACCTCTCTGACTTGGCAGCCCTCCTGGAGTTAGACAGGCTTGGGCTCACTTTTAAAATCAGTCTCATGTGGGGGAGGGGGGCTGTTGTCTTTTTGTCACTGAATACTTAAAGTAGAAAATCAAACAACAGTGTTGCACTTAAAATAGAAGGAGAGAGATGGAGATTTTCAGGAGGAAAACAAAGCCGAGGAGATTTTCAAACAGATCTGATAATTCCGTTCAAGAGACCAGCTAAAATTACCCCAGCTAAAGAGTGCCTTATGTCGCCAGCTTTGTCCTCCATGTACCTGAGGCCAAGTCCTCCCCACGCAGAGCTCCACTCACAGCGCAGCGGGGAATATACACCCACAGGGGTCTGTAGGTCAAGATTTAAGCGCATGAACAGAGGGCCTCTTCAGGCTAATGTGACGGAGGCCCATCAAATCCAAACTGAAGCCAGAAGAAGAGAAAGGAAACAAAATTAAATAGCCCTTTCATAAACTTCAATGGGTCTTTGCAAATGGAGACCCAGATGTGCGCTTTTAAAAACATTCTCCTGATGTCTTGTTTCTGGCTGAAGGACTTTCTGTGTTTAGGAAATTCTGGCATTGGCAAAGGGAAGCGAACGACAGGACAGAGAGGACAGAAAAAGAGGAAGGGCCAGTTTCTAGCCTGTATTTGTTTTCAAGATTTCCTAAGTCCCAGAGGTCTTGGTTTAGAGCTATATTTAACTGTGAGAGCAGCTCCAAAATGAAAGTAAGACCCAGTTCCATCTTCCTTTGAATTGGTGTTTAATTTGACTCCTCCCAATAAATCAGTAGCGGGCTTCCTTGTGGTGGTAGTGGTGGTGGTGGTAGTGGTGGTGGTGGTGGTGGTGGTGGTGGTGGTGGTGTGCAAGCACAGGTGCTGTGGGGGGATACTCTAGGTAGAAGTAACCACACCAGCAGAACATGGAAAGCTGTCAGAAGGATGTGGCTTCAGCCTGAATGACTGGGGCTGCTGTCAGAGGTGGCCTGAATGTTGTCAGCTTGAGAGGCGACCTTTTTGGAAGGATGGTTCATAGGAAAAGGAGTGGACTTAGGAGGGAAGATGATTAAGATAATTATCTGTGGATTTTGCCTCCCACCTGCATCAGCCCACCTGCTTCCCTCTACCCATCATCAGCTTTCTTCTAAGCATAGAACCCTCTCCATGTTCTCAGTTTATAAGGCTCAGGTGTAACAGACGACATCTTTGGCTCAGTGGCTGGACACCTGATCCCAGTCTGACTCACAGAGCATTTCTGCCCCCAGGTTCCCAGGGAAAACTTTTTGTATTAAAATACTTATGATTCTTTTTGCTAGTTCTTGTGCTAGAGAGGTTTTATTCATAAAGTCTCTGCCTAAGACAATGTCTCCAAGAGTTTTACCAAGCCTGTTTACCAGCAGGCTTATTGTTTCTGTTTTAATGTTTAAGGCTCGTATCCACTGTGAGTTTAGTTTTGTGCATGGTGAAAGAGATAGGTCTAGCTTTAGCTTTTGGCAGGCTAAAGCCCAGTTTTTCCAGCAACATTTGTTAAAGAGGCTGTCTTTCTTCCATTGGGGATG
>PVIC010057668.1:0-10596 GCA_004025085.1 Thryonomys swinderianus
AATTTCGGTTAAATAGTGCTACAATTTGTGCATTGGAAAGTATAAAAGATACTACAGGAAATATACAGTTTCTGAAAAGTTTTGTGGAAAAGTGCCAGAATTAAAATTAAGGTATCCTTTTTGCTGACTATGATGTAGAAGCTTTGTATGTTCCATGAGAAGAAAAGCTGCCTCCACTGAGTGCTTAAATACTAACAAGTACTGCAGTATTTCTCTTTCATGAATAACATTTTAGATTTCACAAGTACATTTGTGTGTGTTACAATGATGAATCTTCCTATTGCTTCTTTCGATACATTGCTTTAATGTCTGCATCAAATTATATGTAATCATTTTCATATTTCATAGCTCTACCTAATATGAACATTTTTTGTGAATACCCTCTTTATTTATTTTATATGCAATAACATCTTTGCATAAATGTTGATTTGTATTTCACATTAACACCAACAGGAAAATTTAAAGTACAATTGCTAGATCAAGCATGATGAATATTTTAATTTTAGTTACTCTTATACAATTGTTGTTCCTAGAATTCTGTTTTTGCTCTTTGTACCTATTCTGAACTGCCCCTCCAAGATACTGAAAAATGTAACTAAGTTTCCAATCTTAAAGTTGATCTGGCTGCTAAGGAAATACTTTTGGGTGACATTCTGCTGAATTTCACTGCCAACACTTATGAGAAATTCAGCTCTGTTGAAAAGAACTCCACATAGAGGATAAGAGAAATAACTACTTCTCTACCTGAAAATAGAAAGCAAGAGACAAAATCTACCATAGTATCTTATTTTATTGAGCCCACTTAGTAGAAATCCAATAAATAAATACATCTCCTACATAAGAAATGGAATTAGTGGTTATCACTATCTTGTGTAGAAGCCACAGATTGGTTTTATTTGTCCTAGATTTTAATTTGAATGGTTTGATGAAGTTTATGTGTCTATTGCTTCAGCCATTCTCCCACACTTCCTGTCTCTAGAGCTTATCAAGAGAAATGAGGCCACGGAGATTGGGTAAGCACACTGTTAAGTAACTCACTGGCTGTGCTAAATGTCAGAACCGAAACTGGAAACACAAGGTTAATTTGTTTCTTTTTCTTTTTCTTTTTCTTTTTTAAGCAGTGAATATTTGGTGTTCCTTGCCTCCACTTTCTGAAGTTTCTCCAATTTAAGACATATCCAAATGCAAAAGTGCAGGGGTTCAAAGAGAAGCAACTCTGTTTTCAAACTTCCTTTAAACAAGTGTCCTCCTTTTTGGTCCACCAGGTCATGTCACTTTTGTAAGGAAGGCCTGGGACTCATTTGCCAAAGCTCAAATATACAATTCATCTTCATAAAATGCAGTGTAGGACATGGAAAGGATGGTTGATATGCAGAGCTATACATGTTCCTTTTAAAATTTTTTATATAATTTGGGCTGGAGATTTAGCTCAAGTGGTTCCAGGATCTGCCTAGCCAGCACAAGATGCCTGGTTCCATCCCTGATAAACAAATACAATACCAGGCATGGTGACTCATGCCCACCAGCAATCAGGGCCACATACCACAATGCTGGGCATGGTGGCTCATGCCTGTAATCCCAGCACTTGGGAGGCAGAGGCAGGAAGACTGCTGAGTTTGAGGCATGTCTGGGCTATCTAGTGAGCTCGGGGCCAACTTGAATGATAAAGTGAGATCCTGATTCAAATTTTTTTAAAAATTGTATAATTTATTTCAATCAAATTACTCTGATTCCAAGCAGTCTAAAGACATCCCCCAAAGTAAAAATATTTTTTGAGGATGGTATACTGTGCTTTTAATTCATCCTGTCCCTGACAGGCTAGCAGATCTTCAAAGATTCAGCATGGGAATTATGTGCTCTCGTTAGCAATTTTTAACTTGGTATATTTACAACTTTATGCACAGTCACCTATTGATCTTTCCAATGCTTCTGAAGCACATGCAAACTGTATATCTTATCATTACCGGAAAACTACCTGATTTGTGGGAGATATTTTTATTTTGAGTAGTTCCCAGAAATAAAGATCCTTTGCATCTTATAAGCTGTAGGATATTTTCTTTACCATATAAAGCTTGCACTAACAATTTTTAATCCATACTTTATGTATATTGTTTTAATATATGGGCACATATACATTCTTGGGAGGACTTTTGACCAAATTTATGATCCTTTTTTTCATTTATAGCTTTATTAATTTTATTGGTATAATTTAGATATGAATAGCAGTCATATCTTCATAGGGGATTCTTTTTCTTTCCAATATGGGAAGAAATCATCACTTCTGATTTTATCAACAACATAGAAAGAGCTTAGGAGGTTTAACACTATCTTTAAAATGAAAAATATTGTTGAACAAGTGGAACAATGATTTGACTTAGATTAATCAAAAAAATAGAAATCACACAAAAAATATCCTTTCAGAACCTGGAAGAACAGGTATATCTAGAAAACCATAGCTGAGATTGATTCAGCTCTGTTTCAGTGTGAGTATTATTAACATAATCCAGAAACTCCAGAAGACTTAACTGGCAGATAACAGATGAACGGTAATTTTGGTAAAGTGCTGAATGCTGAGCGTGGAAGGGAGAAACTCCTAGGGGCTCACAATCTGTGGGTGGCCTCATCTTTTCATAGGCTTTTTCTATAGGAACCTCAGCAGACTATCATGTAAAGAGCCAAGAGAAAATCCTCTTGCGTCCTTAGAAGGAAGCAGGGGCTGTAACAATTTGGAAATATGCTCAGATCATTCTCAAGGTCAAAGGTCTGCTCTCCAGAGAGAACAAGACTTTTGCCAAGATTTATCTCACCCTTGAAACACAGCCTTGTGCCACCTATGGAATGTGTACTCACAACCAAATCCTCATAGTTTGGCTGTCATGTGTAAGGTGGAAGAGTGGAAAGCTAAAACAAGCAAACAAACAGAGAAACAAAACAGTTGTGAAAGTCACAGCCCAAGGACACAAATTCATGATACACTAAGACACAATTTTAACCCTAGAAATTTGTTAACCCACACAGAACCAACTTCTTTAGCATAATAGAAAAAGGTACAGATAATAGAACTAGCTATAACATGCAGACTCAGACTGTTTTCAAGAAACTTTCAAAGAAACCCAAAGATTAGAGATAGACCAAAATAAGTACATTAGAGGAATCAGATAACTATGGCAACTAGTCATAGCAAGAGCAACGTAGACAAACTTCTAACAAGTTAACATAAACTTCAAGTTGATCCTTTAATTTCCAGCATCCTAGGCTAATGGGGGCTCAATTCTAAAAGTCCCAGTATATGAGGATCTTTCAGTTACAAATATCAAGTGAAAAAGGCAATTGTGACACGAGCATTCAGTAAATCCATTGCAGGAAGGCAAGAACACTACTGTCTTCAACTTTCTTTGTATGTTTAAATAGAGAATTAGGACATTAGACAAAAAATGTCCAGACACAAGTAATACTGGTCAAAATGTGGTCTGTTTGGTTACTCCATTACCTCAACCCAGACTCTGTGAGGTCCTGATGAGAAATGAGCTCAGCTCCTATTCGGAGATGATTGTCCCTGCTTAGAGGAGACAGGTTAAGTCAGTCCTCTGGATTAGTCACATCATGAGAGTCTGCTGCAAGGATGACTGCATCTGGCAGGTTCAGGTAATGAGTGGAGCCTTCTAACCCCTCTTCTGGGAACCTGAGTATGACAATGTAAAAGCTGATAATCTTTTGATTATGATGTCTCTGCAAATTCTGAAAATGTCTCAACTATTCTTACCTTGGCGTCCAAATGAGAAAATGATCTACCTTAGCAGAACACTTCTTCAATGACAAATGTGTCTATGTGGATAGGCAAGCAGGAATCTGACTCAGTTTTAGGGTGGTAAAGTAGGTGACATAGAATGGAGGCAGACATGCCAAGCTTTTATGTGGCTGTTATTCACCCACTGAATATCTGCAAGCCCAAGTGGGGCCAGTGTTTTGAAAAAAGTAGCCTCTAAATCTGTTTTATACTCTTAATTGATACACTAACTCTCAACAAAATATCACAAAGCATACTAAACCCAAGATAATTTTATAATCAGGGGGCATGAAATAAGCAGTGAATATCTGCATTGAGATGATAGATTTTGGAATTACAAGACAGAAATTTAAATTAACTATTATTTATGTATAAGGTGCTCTATGGAAAAATTAATATATTCAAGCATAAATTAATAATGAATGCATTCACAAAACTGAAAACTCAGCAAGGATCAAAAGGAAATGTTTTAACAGAAATAAATGCTTCTGTTGGGCTAGTCAGCAGAGTGGACCCAGCTAAGGAAGTAATCAGTGACCTTAAAAATAATTTAAAGAGATTTTTCTCAATTAAAATACAGTGAGAAAAATAAGCATGGGGAATACTATACCATATACATGGAAGGAGGAATATTTTTAAAAAGTTATTTAATTGTAACTGAATTCCAGAATTAGAAAAAGAAAGAAAAGCAGAAGAAATATTTGAAATGATAGTAATTCAGAATTTTTCAAAAGTGATGATAGACACAAAACTGTATACCTATAACAGTCAGTGAACATTAACAGGATAAATAATATATGATCTGTACCTGAATATATCATTTAATCAACTGAAAATTATTGATGTCATTTTTTTCTAAAATAGAATCATGAATCAGTCAAGGATATAAGGTTGTACACATATCCCATGTATGGGACATTAGTTAATTAATTTGTTCCAATTGTTATTTAGAGAATATACCATCAAACAACAGTGAAATACATAGTCCTGTCAAATTTTTATGCATAAAAAAAACAACATACCAAACCAACATAAATATTGACAATTTTGGCCTGAAAAACACAGCCTAATGATTTCTTAAGATACAAGTCATAGGCGATATACCCAGATTACAGTGAAATTATATTAGAATTTAATAAAAGGAAGACAGTTGAAAAATCACAAAATGTTTGATGACTACTCAAAGCAGTTCAATATAAATGAAAATGAGTAAGTCCTCTACTTTTGAAATATTCTCAATTACTAGTATTTCAAATATTTCTTGTGCTTTTTTCTTCTTTTTCTAATTCTGGAATTCAAGTTACAGTTAAATAACTTTTGGAAAATATTCTTCCTTCTATGTTTATGATATAGTATCTACTTTCGGAATCTACAGAAAGAAGGGTAATCTATGCCTATACCAAGAAAAAAAATTCAGCACAAAATGAAAAAATTGAAAATAGAAATGAAATTCAATGTAACAAAAATATTTCTTTGAAGAGACTAAAATTTTACAAGTGTTAAGACAAAGAAACCACCAAGGACGAGAGGAGACACACATCACATCAGAAACAAATTCGTAACAAAATTCAGACTCATCTAACTGTCTTTATAGAAGAATAACCTAGTAAAGCATTAGACTCTTGCGAATTACCCAGAGAGCTGGGAAGATCTTGCTAATATATTTTTTAAAGATTATTTGAAGAACCACAGTAATAAGCATGTGCTTTACTTAGAGCAATAGCTTACATAGAAAAAAATGAGAGATTTCCAAGTTCCTTGTTTTAGACCATATAAACACTCCTCTGTATAAATCTGATGTCAAGATGAGGTTGTTGGGTTAATTCCTCTGGTCTAAAAACTACCTTGAAGATAAGAAAATGCTTGTCAAATTGCATTCCCTCCCCTTTCGCTAAAGGCATTTTGTAAATTAGAGCTTTTGAACTCAGCGGTTGCCTAGTGGTCTGCTGTAGTGAACATAGTTCCCCAGGGCTCATAACAACACCCAAGTGGCAGCGTAAACAGTAGGAAATTAGAATGAATCATGGAGAATGAAAATATCCCTAGACTCCCTGCATTTTTCATGGTGGGATTGTGCCTGAGTGTTCATGGCTGTTTCTTCAATGATACCAAATCTGACACAAATTACAAACAGCAGCACCACAAGTCTCGCTCCTCACTACTTTCCAACATAGAAGCAGATCTCAGAGACACACTGTGTAAGCCAAAGAGATTTGATTCATTCATTCATTCTTTGGGTTTGATTTGCAATGGCCTTGTCATAAATTAAAGTCACAGAAGTGTCTTCAAAATGCTAAACACTTTTGAGATGTCTCTAGTTTCATTCTTCAAAGCCCAAGTCCTCTTACTTAGCCTACAGTGAAACAGGTTTGTTTTCAAAAATACAGTCAGGGCCACTCTGACAATATGCAGCACCCCAGGAAATTAGTCAGTAAAGATATTGTATAGATAGGCAGCTAAGAGATCCCTCAAACACAGATACTGGAAATTAACTGTTATCAGTGGTTCTCTCATGGAAACATGTAACTTGGAAACATACTATCCAGAAGCAAACAACCAAATGTTGCTACTGGTAAGGTTCACGGGCACATCCTTCTACCTGACTCCAAAAATGACACCATCTTGTAATCTAGATGTCTTCCTAGCATCCTACCAATGGACATTTAGTGCATTTATAATATTCTGCTATTATATCCATTGCTACTGAAACATCTTTAATATAAATCAGTTTTCATCTATGCAGATATCTGAAAGTTTATATTAGGTTTCTATAGTCACATTCATCAATGTAGAGACATAAATGCAATATATATTGTCTCCTAGGTTCTGTGCATCAGGAATTCAGCCGAATCTTCTCCCTGGGTTCTCACACAACTGCAGTAATCAACTGAGTTGCATCTAGAGTCCTAGGTATTCTGTCAGGCTCACTCAGGTTATTGGCAGAATCATTTTCCTTTAGCAGTAGAATTCACAGTGTGTTGCTTATTTTACACCAGCAGGAAAAACTTTCCAGTGCCTTCTAGGTATTACTTTCTCCAAATTCTCTTTTAAAGAGCTTGCTTGATTAGATCAGTTTTATCTAGAATAACCTCTCCTTTGACTGATTTAAAAGGTGTTATTAAACATCTTAATTATATCTGAAAGATCCCTTTGCTTTTGACTTATAAATTAATAAAATTACCAGTTATACTCCATCATTTTCCATACTTTATTGCTTCAGAACCAAGTTATAAATCTTGTAGGCCCTCAAAGAACCTAGATTATAGAAAGACATGAGTCACTGGAGATCTTAGAATTCTACCAAATACAAATACACCCCCAGGCAAAATGTTGTGGTCAAATAGAGTAATGAAATAAATGGTCAAAGACCCTCCCTAAAAATTAACTTTCAAGAGCAAAAAAAAATTATTTTTCCTCATAGGCCTCATCAAGACTATGTACTAATTAAGTTTTAAAATTATATCCATTTTATGGGTCAACTAGGATCCCCAGTATAGTTTAAGTTTCTTTCTCTTAATATTTATGTAATTTGGTAAGTTTACATATGCTTAAGTCTTCTTTTTACTGATTCTTTTGGTTTTCTTCTCCCATTCTCTTCTACTTGGCTGTTAATTTTGATTTCATTGACTTGAGAAGATTAAGGGGATTGGGCCTTTGTTCATGGTGGAAGTTACAATCATTTCCTGCAACTTAACATTATTCCTTGCAGCATTTATCAATTTTACTTTAGAACTGTGAAAAAGTATTTATATTTTTTATAGTCAGGGACTTTTAAAGATAATTTTGAATTTGAGTAGGAGGTGACATTAAAAAAAATTGCTGATATTTTTCTGCATTGATCTGCTTTATGATTTTGTTTGTGTATTCTATGTGCTGAGAAATTAAATATGGATGTAGATATCCCAATAGGCTTTCAAACCATTTATGGCATAATTTATATTTTCTATTTGAATTAATCTCTTGTGTGAGATTGTATTCTCCAAAATTACTTGCAAAATTTCCTTAAAATGAGATTTTGATACTGTTCCCCCAAAAATAAGGGTTTACATCTACATCATCTCTCTGGCAACTAGGCAGATCTTGGTTAACCATCATAACTAACAGAGTAAGACAGAAGTGATGCTGTGCAAATTTCACAGGTGTTGAGTATCAGTATGAATTCCACCTGGCCTCCTCACTCAGGAAATGTACCTTGGAGTCATTGAAACACCAAGTAGGAAGTCTTATTTCTCTGACGTGGCCATGATCAGGAAGTCATGGGGTGACACAGGAAGAGACGCATGAAGAGCCATCTTTTCCACTGCCCACTTGACACCCAAGAGTAAGGGATGAAGATACTTTTACAATATACAACATACAAATAAAGATAAAAGTTTTAAAAAGTAAAGTGATTCATCTTTGGCTAGTCTTGAGGTCTTCTTCCGCAAACCAGTGTTGAAGGCTTCTAAACCACATGTTCATGTTCAGTCACAGAAGCACCTCCACTTCGGCGGTACTGATTTTCTAGGTCAGTCAGCCCTGCTGTTACTGAGACATAATGCCAACACCTCCAGCACAAAGGAGGAGAGGCATAACTTTCCTGGTGGGTTTACAGCAATTCAGAACATCGTTGGCTGGCTCCAGGGCAGAAATATCGTGTCAGAAAGGCATGGCCAACCAAAGGTGCCTAGTTCTTGGTATCTTGGAAGCAGACCAAGCAGACAGCACCAGAAAGTAAGGGGCCATGGTCCATACACAGTACCCAATGGCTTACTTCCCTGACCTATCCAGACTCACCTACAAGTGGATCTCACTCTTCCTCCCAGTGACTTCCCAGCCAATCTAGTTGGTAAAATTAGTCCTAACCACCGCAAGACCCTCATACAGGAGACTCCACCCAGCATGTGTGAGACTTCTTTTGTAGCCTCCTTTCTTGTGCCATGGGGAAGGCCTCCAGAAAACTCTGCATTAGGTGGGTGACAAGATCCAGCGTCTGGATACTGGATTTCTCAGTTTCCAGAATTGTGAGAAAATGTATTGCCATTCTCTATACATTACCATGTGAGACATTTTGTTACAACAGCACAAAATGAAGTAAGACTATTTAGTATTTAATTTGTCCTTGCTACTCTTTAAAAAATAGAGTACTAAATGTCTTTGCTACTCTTAAAAATAGAGGTTTACAATGTATGATAAATTTTGTGAAATAGGAAATATTCAAAGGGAATGTGGTAGGGAAAGTAATGAGGGGAAAGAATCAATATGATTTGCAAAGAAAAAAAGCACATGTATATAAGGGGTTTTGGGGTGGGTAGGGTTGTAGGTAAAAATGAAAATTAAGTCATGTCATATACCGGTACAAATGCCTCAATGTTGAGTGTGATGGTGAACTGCATATAAAATATACCAATAAAGAATTCAAAAAAAGAGTATTCTTGTAACATCTAATTTGACATTCTACATATAAATATAAAATCATAATCACTATTTTTACAATTAGCTACTATCTATATAAATATAAATATGCTTATGGTTTGAGTTTTTACAAATACTCTTCCTACTTCTGTTACCAATAACATTCATGTTCCCAACCATCATTTAATTAAATCCACTGGGTAATAACATCAATGATAATAATAATAGAGGACATCCTGTATTGGCCATGCCTCTAGTAGAACAGCATTCATGGTTTTGCTATCACAGGGGATGTCTTCAGAGCAAAAGAAATGTTTTACATTTTACTAAAATGTCTATATATTCCTAGATATTAAATATGACTTTTAAACCATATTATGAACAACATTTGATGTCATGCTAAAAATATGATCTCTCTCAAATATCTGCCCCTTTCACTTGGAAAGTTCAGGACACAAGAGTCTACAAAACAAATTCAGATATAGGGGCTCTATTTAGAGTTTTATATTTGTGAGCAACAACCTCTGACTTTCCGCAATTCTATAGGATACTGAATTACTTAAGTACTCTTATAGATTGTAGTCTCTCCCAATATTGCCACATAAACAAAAGAATTTTTTGTCTGGGATAAATACATCTTCAAAGTGTGCCTTCAAGTGGTCATTTAGTGGGCACAAAATTGAATGTGTGATACTTAAGTGTTATATACAAATACAGGGGACACACTGTTTCTTTTTCTACTTTTCCAATATTTAAAATGTATTTTTAAGGAGAACTGTATTTGTTTAAAATAATGGCACACTGAAAATATTTAAAATTCATGAGTATTCCAGATCAAATTCAGGAAAAATGTTTTTGTCTTTCAAAAACTCTTTGGGGCCAGTCTGCAGAATAAAAGCGATTATGAAAGTCAGCACTGCATATCTTGGCATTACTTTAGGGAATTTTCTGTTTTACCCAGATTTAAACTATTTATAATTTGAGATGACAAAAATGATAAAGGGTAGCTTTAGATGCAAATAGTTACATGTGTCTAATGAGGACACTGGCCCTAGTGTGATATACTAAGAGGAACAACTGCCTTGAGGTAAACTATACAAATGCTACATACATAACACTCTTCTTATGTTATTAAATTCTTTTTTTTAATTGAATTCTTTATTGGTACAATTTATATACATCTCAAAATCACATAAAACATTGGGGAATTTGTACCAGTATATGACAAAAGTTAATTCTCATTTTTACCCATATCCCTACCCACCCACACCTCCTCCCCCCTTTATACATGCTCTTTTATTTTCTTTCTGTATCATATTTATTCCTTCCCCTCATCACATTCCCACACCAACTTTCCTATAGAAATATTCCACTCTATAAAAGCTGTCCTACTTTCTAGAACTCATTTGCATCTA